>APFE030409840.1:0-11437 GCA_000404065.3 Pinus taeda | reverse complement strand
AAAAGCACATTGATGTTCAGTATCACTTTGTGAGGGATATGATAGAAGACAAAAAGGTGTTGCTGGTAAAGGTGGACACTTTGAAGAATACTGCAGATGCATTGACAAAATCTGTGAGCTCTGAGAAGTTCTCTTGGTGTAGAGAAACAATGGGCGTTTCAAGGCTGGATAAATGAGTAAGCTCTCTTGTGGCCCCATGTGGAAAGAAAACAACAAGTGGGAGAATGTTGGGTTGTGTTATATTCTTTCCACGACTAGCCCACATAGTGAACCGGGGGATTAGAGGGGGGGCGGCTAGCCCTCCTCTACGGGGTCCGGCGTAGCGCCCTCGGAATTTTTTTTTTTTGGACCCTATATTAGGTTGGGCGGACCTACCTATGGTTTGCGGTCCATGGTTTTGGACGTGATGGTTTTCAGTCCATGGTATTTGATGCTTTGGCATGTATAAATATGTATTGTAACATTGAAAGGAATATAATGAAAAATCAAGCTGGTAGTCTCAGTTTTGGGATCCAGGGGAAAATCTCTGTGTATATGTGTTTTATGTGTTATGCTCTCGCATTATTTATTTTATGTTCTTAGAATTCGTATGCAGGTAATTTTTGTACAACATCAAAACTTATAGGATTTCTAGGCCTGAAGCAAGCACCTACCCCACTAGGCTTTACTGGAATCTCGCCATTACTGATCAAGGGATTCCTAGGCCCAACCAAAGAAACATAGACTACCAAGATTTACTGAAATCCTGCCAAAATTGGTCAAGGGATCATTAGGCCCTAAACAAGCATGGATGCATCAAAATTTTTTCACCAATACCTTGAGGAATTTTCCTGTCTCCATCCTCAGGTTTTACTGCGTATCTCACCATTACCAGTCAAGGGATTTATAGGCCCTCGGGAATTCTCTTGAGACCACCTCACCCAGTTCAAAAAGCATATGACAATCAAAAGCTCAACCAAATGAAAGAACCACATCACTCCATGGCTATTCAAAAAAGGTGAGGCAAAGTTGAAACCATTGTCACACCTGGAAAAACCAATGCCAATGATAACATGAGAAACAAATACACACATGCATGTACCATTCTTTCCCAAAACCAACAAGGAAATCATTCATGCAACTTGATACCTGCAAGTAATCCCACTGTAGCCGATTGATCCAACTCTTCCTTGCTTGATCTTCACTTCCCTTTGTTTTCTTGTTCTTCCTTTGCCTTCCTTTCTTCAATGTTGGAGTGCTTCAAGAATGCTCTAAGTGTGCAAGAGTATGAGAGAATAAAGATAATAGAGAGAGAGAGCTCCAAAACTAAACTAACAAAAGCCTATGAACTGATCCTCATAAGCCATTTTATCATTAAGGCCTCTATTTTCAACATTTTCCTCTATTTTTCTTTCAAGTTCTGTCTCATGTAGATATGTGACCTTTCATCTCCCTTTTCTCCTATTTTCCTTTATTTTCATAAATAAAATGCAATTAATGCCTCTTTGCCTTTTTAATGCATTTTCCAATGTATTTTCCAATTCCCCCTTAGTCATAATAAACCAAATGAACATCCACTAGGATTCTTTGTCCAACATTTAGCTTGGAATAAGTGTCCCATGACCTTGGCCTTATTTTTGCCTCTATTAACTTTATTACATGAACTTTTAACTAGAGGATGTTACACAACAGGCCAAGTAAGAACCTTTCCCTTGATGAAGGCAACCCTCATCCCTTTGTCTTCCAAAGCAAATATTGATACCAAATTCTTCTTCAACCTCGACACATACATCATATCATGGAGTAAAATAGATTCCCTGAAATCCAATTGAAATTTAATAGATCCAAATCCTTTAACGGGATGAGTGGAGTTGTCTCCAAGAATAATTTTCAAAATTGACTTCCTCTATACCAAATTAGAGAGAACTTCCTTATATCTAGAGAAATGATGAGTAGTCCAACTATCAACCAACTAACTATCCCACAAATCTGGAGGAGAGGAACTAGAAAGAGCAGAAATAAGAATATATTTAGATTGATTGGAAACATTACTTTCATACCTGGAATATCTTGACTCCTTTTGAGGATGATGATTTTCTTCATGATCACTTCAAGCATCTCTTCTTTTTTCTTTCATCTCGTCCATAATGATCATTCCTTCCATTATATATCCTTCTTTGATTATTAAAATTTTTATTGTTGCTTCTAGTGTTGTAGCATGGACCATTATTCTCCTCGGGGCAATCTCGAGCATAATGACCTTTCTTGTGACAATTGTGGCATTCAATGTGGGATAAATCCTTGACTATTTCATCTCTTCTATTTGAATTTTGAGGAGGGGGATTTATTGAATTTGATGGACCTCCTTTTCCTTTCTTCTTCTTATTATGAGTGGCAAATGCATTGAGCTCTCCTTCTTCATGATTTTGTATCCTTCCTCTTGATATCATCCTTGATTCTTCTTGAACGATCTTTCCAACAATCTCATCAAATGACAGAAAATTGTTGTTATTTCTTATAGTGGTGATGAAGGTTTCCCAAATATGAGGGATAACTCTAAGGGTTGTGATCCCCAAATCCTTATCAGGAACAATTTCCCTATCTCTCTGCAATTGATCTTTAAGGCGAGATATCCTCATTAAGTAGGACTACACCGACTCTCCTTTATTCATCTTCATATATTTGAGTTGATCTTTCAAGGAGATGATTTCATGCAAATTGTTGACTTCATACATGTCAGCGAGCTTATCATACATATCCTCAGACTTCGTCAAATTTCCAATATATTTAAGTAAATCATCTTGTAAACCATCACCTATAATTTGCTTTGCTTTTAACTCACATTTCTTGTGCTTATTTTTGGCAGTAGCGGAAACATTCTTCAGAGCCTCGGGTATTTTTCTTTGAATGTATTCCAAAATATCATTATTTTCAACTATGATTTCCAACTTGATTTTCCATGCAGCAACATTAGATGAGTCACCCAACTTCTCATGCTCCTTGAAGGAGGAAGACAACTTCACTTGATTATATAGGCTCATTCAACTTTCCAAATATGATTACTTCAACTCTTGTCTCTTTTTGGCCTTGTCATTCGCCTTAGTTATGAAACCATGTTAAATTTCACACTGCTCTATGTTGTTTCAGTTCCTTTAACCAAATTCAATTAGAAATATTTCAATAACAAGTAATATTTCCAATCATCAATAGTAATTGAAGATAGAACAGAAAATACAAATGACAATATGAGACAATTTGTTATGCAACCAGCTCACAAAATAGAAGAAGAAATTATATCAACGACTTCAAAATTAGCTTCTTTGAGGGGGTAACCTCCTTTACATTACACAAATGAACAATTCTTCGATGATACAAATGACAAGATCTCTTTTCCATATATAGGAGTCTAAGGGATCCCAATATAATCAAAGCCTACATAACAATAATATTGTAAGGGCACAACGATAACAATAGTGGGCTTCTATGGGGCATAATGATAACAATATGGGGACTACATGGGCACAAGAATACAATAAGGGGGTTGTACTAATAACAATAAGGAGTTACACTAGTAGTATAGGGACCTAACATGCCCCTCTCCTCCAAAATATTGTTGTCCTCAATGCTTGAGTAGTTCTGGATGCTTCTATATAGAATTATTATCATCCCATGTGGAGTCTTCAATGGGTAAGTTCTTCCACTTGATGAGATACTCTGAAATTGATCGATTATGTAGCTATCGGGTTCTTGATTCCATCACTGCTTTAGGTTCCAATATGATTTTTCCTTCCTCATCAAGTTCCGACAATATTGTTTGAATTGGGAGCTTGTCACCTATAACCTTATTTAAGCATGAAACATGGAAAATTGGGGGTACTCGGGAAGATGCAGGAATCTCCAACTTGTATGCCATAGTACCAATCTTTTGCAGCACCCTGTAAGGACCATAGTACTTTGGTGATAATTTATTATCCTTCTTAGCTTGCTTGAGGGACATTTGTTTGTATGGTTGTAGCCGTAAAAATACCCAATCACCTACATAAAAACTTCTTTCATTGCGATGTTGATCTGCATGTTGGTTCATTCGATTTTGGGCCAAAGTGAGGTTATACTTTAAGAGTTGGAGAACTTTTTGTTGATGCTCGATGTGATCTCCATTGCTTGAACCTTAGAATTTTCTCTTAGAGATGATGTGATGGATGGTGGATGATATCCATAAAGTTCCAATGCATTACAAGATATGGTCGGATTCATTTCTTCTTTCTCTGGGGTTGGTTCCTAGAGTATATCCTCTTCTTTTGACATTTCTTGATCCTTTTCTTCCTCCTCTTCACAATTTATGTAAAATAATTTCTTCTTAGCACGCTTATGACCTTTAGTGTATTTGCTATCACAACTGTAACAAACCCATTTTTCTCTTTTTTCCAACTGTTGTAGTGTCAACCTTGTAGGTTGTGGAAGGCTAGGAGCATAAACACTTCCGTCTTTATACTTGTGAGTGGTAGACTTCCTTGTTGCCATAATTTTCCTTTCCACTCTTCTGGCCACCCTGAATGCCTTCTCCAATGAATCAGTTTCCCAAAGGTGAACCTCATGTTGGATGCTATCCTTTAAAGTCCCTATGAAGACTTCAATCCTATGCTCTTATGGTATATCATTTACCCTTATATTCAATTTTTGGAAGTCCTCAATGTGCTCCATCATTGAACCCTTTTGTTTGAGATTTATCAATTGGCTAAAGAAGGTGTTGCTCTTTGTATCCTCATAATGTGTTATAATTTCCTCCATAAAAATTGACCAAATGACAGTTTGTTTAAGAGAGAAAAACCATCAATACCATACAAACTGATTGGGTTCTAAACAAAAAGTTGCAATACGTACCTTTTGTGTGTTTTGCACATTATGGATATCAAAATATTGTTTCATCGATATTATCCATGTTACTGTATCCTTGCCATCAAACTTCCTCATATCAATCCTTGGAATATGGTGGGTCTTCAATCCAACTTTAGATTCTATGAAATCATGATTAACATTTCTTTTTTTCTCATCATGAGTTTCCTCTACTACATTTTTGTCATTAGGAAACCTTTCTTGTAGCAACTTTGTCCAACCTTCCTTCAAACCTTCCATGTATTTCTTCAAATATTCCATGCCGCCTTTCAATTTTACTTCTATACCATCTATATTAGCTTCCATTCCATATATAAAACCAATTATCTTAGCTTCGATCACGTTCTTCAAATCATCCATCCAATTTTTCTTACTAGGTGTTTCTATTTTCTTGATTCAAGTCATTCTTTTTCTTGCTTTTAGGAGCTCGATCTTGAAATGATTGTAACTCTGTAATTTTGGATCTTCAAGTTCTAAAATTTCGTGTTGTGGTATCCCTCTGAGTCCTCTTTCCAACCCCATAACTCTAATCGAGATTGGATTCTTCAATAAATAGTTATGCACAATCTCCCACGATGACCTAATTATAGACTAGTTCAGTAAAGCAAACTTGTACAACATGCCACGTGTCACTGTTTTGACCTTCGTCCCTAAAAACGATACGCAACAAAGTAAAATCCATCCTATTTTTGTCATTTTTTATGAAATTTGAATTTGATACTTAGAGAGAAAGTTATAATGATTTTCCCTAGGTCACATGTTTGCGATGGAATTTTAGAGCTTGCAAAAACCCTAACTTCCTCAACTCATATCTCTGAAAATATAGTGAGAAAAGATTTAAAATTTGGACACGAGGTTCATCAAGAAATCAGCCCAAATGGGTTTTAATTTTATCTTTTGAAGCATCGTAGAAAAAAACTTATAGCGGAAATTCCAGGATTACCTGTTTGAAGCAACGAAACCCTAGAATCCAAAGCTCTAATACCAAATGTTATGCAACCAGCTCACAAAATAGAAGAAGAAATAGATCAACAACTTCAAAATTAGCCTCTTCGAGGGGGAAACCTCCTTTACATTACAAAAATGAATAATTATTTGAGGATACAAATGACAATACCTCCTTTCTATATATAGGAGTCAAAGGGGTCCCAATATAATTCGAGCCTTCATAGCAATAATATTGTAAGGGCACAACAATAACAATAGTGAGCTTCTATGGGGCACAATAATAACAATATGGGGACTACATGAGAATAACAATACAATAAAGGGGTTTCACTAATAACAATAAAGGGCTTCACTAGTAGTATAGGGATCTAACTCAATCAACAAAAGACAACATATTTGGTCAAAGACCAGGGAAAAACCCACTATAGAGAAAACCTGAAAATCTTCTTCTATTAGATTGTCCTAAAATGTTTAGCAAAGAGTACAATGAGCCAATACAAAATCATCCAGCAAAATTAACCCAACAACATTCATAAATATGTTCTTAGCATCAATACTAATCAAAGACAACCTTTCTTGTCTGCGATCAGCGACGATCAACTGCGATCAAATGTCAAATTGTAACCCTAGATCCCAAACGCATGGAGGAAGAGGTATGCATGTGGTTGAGAGCTTCCAACTGTGCGGATGAGCCTACATGTATGTGGTTGTAACTGAAATTTCCCTGATTCAAGCCTGCGGTTGAAAACCAAAACCCTAAACACACATGAGAGCTTCGAACCCTACAATCTTGGACCTATATGAACTAATCTCCTCAACCCAATCTCAGACCTATGTGAACTAATCAATAAATAAGAGAAGATAATGATGCTTGGTGATGTCGAAATGAACTTGATGTCACTTGTATTTATAGGCTTCCAAGGGTGTCCAGTTTCTTGTTAGGACCGACTTGTCATTTTGTGCACATGTGGACTTTTCTTCAAAAATACACTTTCCCTTGGCCAAATTGAGCGCTTCAATAGTCAAAATTGGTCCTCTCGAAAAGAGGAATCTAGTCCCATGGTTGGAATTTGTCACTAAGTTGCCAAACTAACAAACTGAATAATCAACCCAAATATGTGTGAACAATTAAGATTTTGCATAATGATAACAATTTTTCTTAAAAAAACTAGCATGCAGAATAAATGGCCCCTCTAATTGGAAGCAATGAAATGGTCTTCAACTTTACAACAACTAAAATGTGTTATATTTGAGGACGTTTATCATTAAACAAAAGAGTTTTCCATGTAATGTATAAACATTTAAAAAAACTTATAACAAGATTCACCTCCACTTGATCATGGAGATTCTTAACTTAGCTTTCTTACAATACTATAGACCAATACCATTACATACCCAAAAATCTATAATTCATTTCATGTGACACTTCATAGTGGTTAACCATCACTTAATCATGACCTTCACCTAACCATAGAGATTTTGGAGATTCATAACTTTTCTTATAATAGTATGAATCAATATAGGATTGTTTAATTAATCTATTTAATTAAAAGAAATATTTAATTTAATTTAAATCTGTCATCCATAACTAAGAATTGAACATACAAAGATATTTAAATTGATTTAAATGGAAAATTTTAATTTTATACTACTAGAATAGAAATAAAAATATTTAAAAATTATCTATATTGATTTTAACGTCTATAACTATAAGAAATTTCCTAAAATATGTGTTTTTGTTAAAGAACAAAGAAAACATATACATAAAAAAAAAAATAATTAAAATTTAGAAATTTTAAAAATATCAGATGTAAAATCAATTTTAAAAATAAATATGATAATAACTATTTAATAAATTCAACTTCTTAATCATTATTTTTATAATTTTTTATTTTTTATTTAAAACAAATCAAAATATCTATTTACCCACATTATTTCAAAATATATATATATGATGATGATGATTAGTGTCCACGGAAACCAAACTATATATATATAATACTAAAAGACATAATAGTCCTTTGGGAACATTCCACTCATAATTTTGTATGGAGGAAAATTTTAGCCATCCCAGTCATGCCCTATGCTCATGTACAGAGTCTTCTTTTACAGGTCTGCGGAGCTGTGTTCCAGACTTCAGTTGTTTGGTATTTTACAGTTATTGAAAGATTTGAAGAGTTTTGAAAATGTGGTCTAATGATTAAGCTGGGAGGTTTGGTCCCCACTATATAATCTTAATTATATAGGTTTGAACTGCTAATCTTAATTAGGTTTGAACTGCTCCAAGAGCGACTTTTTTAGTTGAAAAAAAAACAAAAAAAAACAAAACGATTGTAAATTCGATCTTCTATGTAACGATGTCAGTGCAGTCATGGCAGAAGCTTCTACTAATTTCAGATTCTCAGGGTTTGGGGATATTTCACAACACAATACATTAGGCCTAATCTTCCAGCGATATTTTTTTAAGATACACAAAATTAGAGTCATGGGCACGTAGGATCCTTAAATTAATTAGTTTTCTTCACCCGCGTTGAAACTAAATTGAGCTACACTTCTCCCACCCAATAATTTGCATCGTTTCGTCGAAACCATCTGAACCAATTTGAGCAAAACTAACTCATCATCCAAAGTTTATGAATTCCCTGCACGGTGAAGTTCATGCTAGGTTTTTGGATCACCTGCACAGTGAATTTCATGTTAGATTATTATAAGGTTCTATATAAATCTATCACCGTTATTAAAATTCGGGCATAAACTAGGAACTTATTTATATAATATTTACTGTGAGATTAACCTTGACACTTCCCATTCTCGGTACAAGCGTTTGGCCTCCTGAATACCCAGTGAGACTTGGTTGTTAGTCTGGATTTGGCGTGTCACTTTTTAAAGTGATTCGCCATGAGGTTGCCTATGAGCCTTCGTTATAAATTTATAAGCCTTTTAACCGATTACCGTGGTAGGTTTTCCTTCATTTTTTGGCCCATCGATGGTTATGTGCAATTTGCACTTTGAATATGAACCAAAATTCATATAACCAAAATTCACATAACCTTTCGGCCCATCGACCTTGATCCTTGGCCTTTGAGCTTCTTCGATCTTCGACCTTTGGTCTTGATTTTTGACATTTGGTATTCAACCATGTTTCACTAAATAGGTATTTATTGACTTTTTTTTTTTTTTTTTTTTTTTTTTTTTTTTTTTTTTGTCATTTTCACGTCTTCCTTCGGCCTTGATCCTTGAACCCATTTGGGCTTCTTGAGCCTTCAGCGTTCCTTTTTTTTATCCCTTTCTTATTTTCATTGAAAAACGAGATCGACTTCATGCGTTGGTATGTACTTTTTTAAATACTCATGAGCTGTAAATTTATAAGCCTTTTAACCCATTATTGCGGAGGTTTTGCTTTAATTTTTCAAATACTTATGAGTTAGAGCTAATTTCATTGGAGACGGACGCATAGAAATGTATATATGGTTGTGATTTTAAAATTAGATAATAATAATAATATATTATTTAATATTTATTCTAGCAAGATCTTACAATTAAAATACTTACTAAAATTTTTAAAATTTTTAAATTAATATTTATTAGAAAATTCTAACTTAATTATTATGATATAATAATAATTTATGATTTTTTAAACTTTATATTATATACTTTCATTGATATTTTAACTTCAAAATATCATTAAATTTTATATATTATTGTTTATGAAATTTTAAAAATAATATAAAAATAAATTATTATTGATTATTATTATTTTTATCTTAAAATTAAATTATTATTATTTATTAGATGAGAGTAATGTTAATAAATAAGATGAACATAGTCCGAATTCAATTTAGACTCACGTTGTTACTATTATGATTTACAAT
The DNA here is from genome assembly GCA_000404065.3 of Pinus taeda. NCBI lineage: Eukaryota > Viridiplantae > Streptophyta > Pinopsida > Pinales > Pinaceae > Pinus > Pinus taeda. The sequence goes on along the minus strand of APFE030409840.1, from coordinate 1,745 downwards.
TACGTTGTAAAATGGGAATAGTTTGGCCATAGTAAATTTCAAAAATTGTAATGTTGATCATTGTTTGTTTTAGCAAAGCATTGCTCCTCATTAGAGAATTGTACATGTTTGGGAATTCAAATTTTGGTTTGAACTGCTTTTTTTTCTAAATTAGGCTAATTCTATTAAAGTAAGAAAACTATACTTAGCAATGCCAGAGGAAAGACATCAACCAACAAAAAGGCTAGAATTGAAGTGCCTAGAAGGGAAACCAGTTCTTAACCAAAGTTTTTCAAAAATATAGTTTTGTTGCCCACGCAGGGGAAGCCAGCGAATTAACAAGTTTTGCATCATTGTATCTGAAAAACTGAAAAGGAAAACCCAACTGAAGAGCTTAAAATTGTAGTGTTCCCCCAAAAAAACCATTAAAAGATAGAAACTGAAAAACAAGTCCCAGTGCGCCTGAGACACGTGGCGGCTGAGTGGCAGTCTACTAGGCAGGCACGTGGCATGTTGAAGGTCCGCAAGGTGGCAGTCCAAGCGGCGAGCACAAGTCATCGAGGTGGCGGCTAGGGATGTGGCGGCGACAGAGGTTGCTCCTCCACAATGAAACATCTGTAATCTTCCATGACGCCACTTGCCAGTGGCTGAGCTTCCGTGTCGCTTGTCTGCATCTCTAGTTGCTCTTCCTTGATGATGCAGCGATAATCATCGATGACCCAACTCATCTGCGGAGCCGATTTCACTTCCTTCCCTGCGCGTCTGGTTGGCAGTTTTGAGCTTCGTTCCCCTGCATCCTGAAGACTAGACTGAGCCATTTCCGTTTTTGCCTTGGGTTGGCTATGCCCTGTAGTGGTGCGGCCTCCCACTTCAACGCTTGAGAGCCTCATTGCTTCTGTGCGGCCCTCACCCATTGCTCTGTGTTCCTCAGGTGTTGCAATTCGAGCGCCAACCTCAGAGTCTTGTGCCTCCAAATTCTGCTTCTCCTCATGAAAACTGATGGTAATGGTTGCACTGATGAGGGGCTAGTTCAGGGCAGAGCGAAAGGTAAATTGAGCGTTCTGGGAGTGTGGCAGAGGAGCTGGCGGAGTGCTTTTGGGAGAAGGGCCGAAGGTGGAGGGAGGCGTAGCGGAGACCCCCGAATGGAAACGACCTCTGCCACTGCTTGTGTTGGGGTAGCGGCCAGTGTTCTGCTCAGCCATGGAGGAGGTGGTTTCCGAAGCTGGTGAGTGCCTAGAGTGAGTCAGGCTTCCTCTGTTCCCACCTCTGTGGTTGTGCATCCTATGGCGCACCATGCTTTTGGCACTTGGAGGCGAGTATTGGTCCGAATTGGGCTCTATGTGCTGCAGCGTTGTAACGGAGCTAATAGGCAATTCAGCAAAAGGATGAGCTACTAAGGCCGAAGGGATGCGAATTTGCAGATTCAAGTTGTGGGTAAAATGGATGCCCAAACCAAAGTCGATGCAGCAATAAAGATAGCATCGTCTACCAGTGGTTGTGCAGGAGCTGGGCGCCGCCATTGCATGAGGGCAGAGGCATTGCAGGGGCTGAGGTTGCAGAGGAGGAATTGCAGGAGCAGCAGTGGTATTTTCCCAAGAGCCCATCGTTGCTTTGAGCCGAGGTTGAAGTTGGTTATCAGGGTGGCGGCAGTGTTCATTCAAGGCACATTTATGGTTGTGGTTAATGCCATCTTTGGTTTTCTGTGCCGCCTTGTGGGAGGCCATGTGCTTTCTCCACACACCAACCTAGTCGGCAACAACCTCAGC
>APFE030409827.1:0-19251 GCA_000404065.3 Pinus taeda | reverse complement strand
TGATATGCAAAAATAATTCAAATTGTAAATAAGGAAGATTTGTTAAAAGAACTAGATAATACTGATTCACCCCCCCCTCTTAGTATTATTTTCAACAACCCAATGGCAGCAAATGGGTGTTCAAGAATAATACAAATGTAAAAGGAATGGTGGACAACTACAAAGCTTGGCTGGTAGCAAAAGGTTACTCCCAGGTGTTGGGAATTGATTTTGGTGATATTTTTTCTCCTGTTGTGAAGGTAAATTCTATTAGATTACTTTTATCTATTAATCTTACTTTTGATTTTGAGGTAGAACAGATGGATGTGAAGATAGCATTTCTTCATAGGGATCTAGAAGAGGAAATATACATGAGGCAACCTGAAAGGCTTTGCAGTGAAGGGTAAGACGAACTGGTTATGCTGTTAAATAAAGTCTCTTAGGGTTAAATAACAATCACCAAGGATGTGGTATCAGAAATTTGATACATTTATATGGGGACTTGGCTTCAACAGAAGCAAAGCAGATCACTGTGTGTATTTTAAATTAATTGGTGACCATTTTATTTATCTAGTCTTATATGTGGATGATATGTTGCTGGTTGGAAATGACAAAGAAATTATCCAGGATTTGAAGACCCAATTGTTTGCAAACTATATTTTGGGCATGAAAATTAAAAGAGATCATGCAAAGAGGAAGTTGTGGTTAAACCAGAGGAAGTATGTCGAGATAATACTACAAAGGTTTAATATGCAGGATAGTAAACCAGTGAAGGTTCCTATTCTTGTAGGTGTAAAGTTATCTGCTAAATAGTGTCCCAAGGCACAAGAAGAGGAAGAGGATATGTCCCGTGTTCCATATGCAAGTGTAGTCGGTAGTGTGATGTATGCAATGGTCTGTACTAGACCAAACATTGCACATGTAGTGGGAGTATTGAGCAGGTTTATGTCAAAACCAAGGAAGGAGCATTGGACAATAGTGATGTCGGTTTTCAGGTATTTCCGTGGCACTAGTGATTATGGTTTATGCTACCAAGGAAGATCAGGATTGGATAGAATTTTGGATATTCGTGGCTTTGTTGATGCAGAATAGGTTGGAGATCTGGATTAGAGAAGATTTACAAGTGGGTATGTGTTTAACCTATTTGGAGGTGCAGTCACTTGGATGAGTAAGAAACAATTTGTAGTGGCAATATCAACTAAAGAGGCAGAATACATGGCAGCCACTCATGCAAGCAATGAAGCAGTTTGGTTGCAGAGATTGTGTTTAAGTATGGGGTTAGTACAGGAAACTATAAGGATAGAATTTGACAGCAAAAGTGCAATTTTCTTGGCAAATAACCCTGCATATCATTCAAAGACAAAGGACATTGATTATCAGTATCACTTTGTGAGGGATATGATAGAAGACAAAAAGGTGTTGTTGATAAAGGTGGACACTTTGGAGAATACTACAGATGCATTGAAAAAATCTGTGAGCACTGAGAAGTTCTCTTGGTGTAGAGAAATAATGGCCATTTTAGGGGTGGAAAAATGACTAAGCTCTCTTGTAGCACCCTGTGGAAAGAAAACAACAAGTGGGAGAATGTTGGGTTGTGTTATATTATTTCCACAACTAGCCCATGTAGTTAATCGGGGGGTTAGAGTGGGGGCAGAGCACCCCCTTCATTGTGTCGATTGTGTAGTGGGGTGGGGATCACAGGGGGTTTGAGGTGTACCTATAACCCCACTTTATGTGGTCCAGGGTAGCGCCCCGGAAAATTTTGGTTTTGGATCGTATGTTATGTTGTGAGGACCCACCTATGATTTTGTGCATGATTTTTTCACATGTTTTGGACGTGATGGTTTTTAGTCGATGGTATTAGATGTGATGGTTTTGAGTCTATGATTGGATGCTTCGGTATGTATAAATATGTATTGTAACATTGAAAGGAACATAATGAAAAATCAAGCTGGTAGTCCCGGCTTTGGGATCCAGAAGAAAATCTCTGTGTATATGTTTTTTGTGTTATGCTCTCGTATTGTTTATTTTTTGTGTTTTAGAATTCGTATGCATGTAATTTCTGTATGGGGTTAAAACCTACATATATTACTATGCTTCATGAATCACAATTCAAATGGACTCTGAATTTGGTTATTTTCCTTGACTAAACAGTATTAAGTAAAATCCTCTCATTCAAGCTCAACCCCAAGTCATACTCAAAATTTTGACACGTGAATAACAGTCGATCGAAAACAAGTTTGACACCCAAGTCCTTGCAAGTTAGACAAGACAGTCCATTTTGAAAGAAAAAGTCGATCATATCCTTAAATTTTTAGCCCTTGGACTCCTTCATTAAAGAAAATATCATTCTATGATCTTGAGAATTGGTCTATCACAACGTGGATGGGGCGAAATATGAGTTAAGGAGCATAGAAAGAAATTTTCCTTGACATTGCTAGCATATTTTGAACTTTTGGGGGCACATCACGTGACACTATAATCATGACACCAAATTTTTTTGGTAAAGTTCCACTGCAAGAGGTATTCAGTGATTCACGTTCCTCAATCTGTGATTGTAAAGATGATTCTTCCTGAACATTTTTCCTAGATGATGATAATGATATATAGTGCTTATCATCATAAAGTATGGATTTTCTTTCTTCACATTTGCTCCACCTTCCCCTTCCTAATTTTATATAAGCATTAGTTTATCTTGCATGCTTCCCTCCAATTGAAAAGTTATACACATACCTGAAATCCTTATCTTGATCTTGGTTCTTATGCTTATCTTCTTCTTTTAAGCTAAGAAATCGAAAAAAAAATTACCTCCTTACCACCACAAATATATAAACCATTTTTCATACACTATCTTTCAAGCTCCATAAGAGGAATACTAAACAATTCTTGAGTTGTTGCTCCCTCTCCAATCACCTTAGCAACATCTTGATTTGGACCAAATATGTCTGTTATGTCTGTAATTGTTGACACCTAATCAGAGGGATTGGGTGTACAACTGTAACTAATGTAAATAAATAATAATAAGATAGAGAGTCATCAGGAGATGAACTAAATAGTCACTCCCTCTTGTATACAATAATGAACAACCTGAATGAATAACATGAGTTTTGATTTGAGGAGTTACCTCCTGGTCTAACATGGTATTAGAGTAGGAGCCATTTTTTTGGCTTCCCTTTTAATTTGTAACTCCTAATCTATTTTTCCTTTGTTTTGCATCTTTTGTAGGCTGACATTTCTATCAAAACCCCGCAAAATATCATTCATTGCTATTGTGTCGGATGGTGCATTGAAGTCGAAGATGCTGTAGTAAGTTGGACTTCCTCCCTTGGGCCGGATCTCAAATGCTATGAACCCGCATATATAAATATTTCCGAGTCTGCTTTTAATCACATATTGCAAGTCCCCTTGCCGTGACCATACCACTGCATGTTTGCGATGCGATCATACCCTTCATTAAACCATCTCAAACAAAGTTCCCAAGGTTTCACTTTATCTAGCTCATTCTCCACCGTTGATATCAACCTCAATATCCGACGGTTGACATTGATTTTTTGGGGGACCACTTGCAGGGTGGTTACTCGCCCGAAAAGTTCCTTTTAATCTCCATTGTTGATCAGAACCTCCAAATTCGATAGTTTATCGCGATTTCGGGTGCATTAGTTGCATGAGAGTTACCCACCCGATACTAGTGGTTTTTCTCTCTCCCCTAGTCGCTACGTGTCAATCACTTAGTGGAATTGGGCGCTCCCCTCTCAATACCACTTACCATTTTTTATCCACCTGAAATCCTACTTGTAACCTGAAATCTGCCTTGAGAAATGGTTATCGCCCTGACTTGTTTTGCTTGCGATAACCGTTGATCACTTACCATTGACGACCCTCCTCTGTTCATCTCCTCTACTCATCTTCGTCATTCATCTTTGCTATACAAAGAAACAAAAGAACTACAACTACAATCAGACTCTGATATTCGGGTGAACGTTGAATGTTGTTAAGTTGAACACTGTTGGTATAACAATCATTTTACGAGTAAAAGTTTGCAGCAGCAATATTTTTCTCCACTATATACAAATTTTACAATGCATTAAATTATACCTATTGTGGCAATAGTTCTCAATGGAAAGGAGAATTATCCTGAATGGTCGCAAAAGATCCAACACACTTTCATTTTTAATGGGCTATTGAAAGGAGTGTGTGTTGGAGAAGGAGACGAAGTGCCAGTCCAGCCTACCTCAAACAAGGAGCTCAAAATTTGGGAAACTAAAAACATCAAAGCCTATGCATTTATTACAACATTAGTAAGCGAAGAGGTGGGTCGACATATTTTTCCATTTTCAAATGCTTTTGAAGCCTTACAAAATCTGAAAGAACTCTATGACTCTCACTCTGCACTTGAAGTTGTTCAACTCATGATTAAACGCTTCACCCTTGAATTACAAAATAATGATCCTCTTGCTCTTGCATCCGATGTAAAATATATAATGCATGATATCAAAGTCACTAAGGTTGAATTGGATATTCATCTGATCACTTTTCTCAAGGAACTTTATCCTACTTACTCTAATTATCTTGAGTCATTACAAGCAAATGGAAATATCAATGATATTACTTTTGACTCTCTTTTGAAAAAAATTGTTGAAAGAGAAAAAGATTTTTGAAACAAGATAGTCCTTGAGTCTTCTGAAGAGGTTGCATGCCTTTCTCATAAATACAAGAATCTTGTCAAAGATTCGTCTAGAGGAAGAGGTGGTAGAAGAGGAAGAGGAAGATATTTCAGAGGCAAGCAGGGCAGACACTCTTAAGGAGAAAAGTCAGGTTTGCACTTCATATGTTGCAAAAGAAATGGACCACATGATGCCTCCACATGCAAGTTACCTTGGAACAAAATTGAGCAACATAGAAACCAACCCAAAGGTAAAACTAATGACATAGACAAAGGTAAAGCACCTAAATTTGCTAATTATGTTTTGGCACAATATAATATTGGAGTAAATGAAGACTTATTTAATGCTTCACTTGCTTCCTCGAAAAATGATTGGTTGCTTGATTCAGGAAAAACTTGCCACATGACTCATAGAAAAGATTTTCTTTGAAGAATCTACTGACAATGTTGATGGATAAGTATACTTTGCAGACCAATCAAAGATCAAGACATCATGGCTTGGGACAATCAGGCTTAAATTGCATGGTCTTCCAGACTTTCTTTTGCATCATTTTCTATATCTCCATAACTGAGGAGAAACTTATTGTCCTTGGTCAACATCTTCCATCAAGGTAACTCCATTCATATTATTGATGGAAAGCGTGAGGTGAGAAAAGCATCTGACCACTCACTTGTCATGACGGGGATAGAAGAAGAAAGGCTTCCAAAGCTGCAAGGTACCTCTGCTCATGCAGAACATTTCTCATACAAGTCTCATTATGAAGAAGGTAAATTTCCATCAAGTTTATTATGGCATGCTATATTTGGACACTTGAACTATGACAACATTTTCTTATTGAAGAAAAATGGTGTTACTGGTTTGCCTACAATTCCTAGGAAACTTAAGCAATGTGATGCTTGCATTCTAGGAAAGCATAGCAAACAGTCCTTTCATGATTCACATTCCAGAGCACATAGAAAACTTGAAATCATTCATTCAGATTTATGTGGTCCAATGCTTGTCTCTTTTGCAAATGGAAATAAATATATGATGACTTTTATTAATGAGTACACCAGAATGTGTTGGGTTTATTTATTGAAGAACAAATCTGATGCTTTTCAAACTTTCATACATGGCTTGAAAATGATGCACAATCTCATATTGGCTCTATTCACACTAATAATGGAAAAGAATACACTTCAAATGAATTTGAAAACTATCTTCGCCAACATCGAATCAAACAGCAAACAACCGTGCCTTATAATCCCCAACAGAACAATGTAGATGAAAGAATGAATAGGGCAATATTAAATATGGTATGCTCCATGTTGTTCTTCAAAAATGTAAAAATGACGTTTTGGAATGATGCAATTCTATGTGTTGTATATATAAACAATAGATGTCCATCTAATGTTATCAGAAACAAGACTCCTTATGATATGCGGTATGGGCACATTCCCTCGGTAAAGCATCTTAGGCTCTTTGGTTCCACCTGTTATGCCTTAATACCAAAGGTACATAGAAACAAACTTGGTGAAAGAAGTCGTAAATGTATCTTCCTAGGGTATTCAAACACCTCCAAAGAATACCATCTCTATGATGAAGTGAACAAAAAATTTGTTGTATTTAGAGATGTAATCTTTCTTGAATCATCCCAAACTGACAATGTTGTTGAAAGGCAACATGATCACTTGCATAGATTCACAAATGCAAAATCATTTCAAGAATTTGATAATTAGATTCGACATCTTGAAGGGGGGATTCCTATTCTAGATCTACCCGTGGAATCTTCTTTTGAAGCATTCTCTCCCTTGCATGAAACTCCAACAATGGATGATACTTTGAGTGATGTGATTGACAGAATTGGGAGACTCAACCTTGATTCAGTCCCAACTCAATCAACGGAGAAGTCTGGACCATCTAAGAAAGGTCCTCCAAAGTGGATGACAAAGACACTTGAAAGTGTTCATCCTGATGAGGTTGGAAAGACAAGAAGTAGAAATTCAAATTGGCAAAATGGAGCTAATGTAGATGACTCTGATTCACCTATTGATATGGATGTTTCTTATAATTGTGAATTCAATTTGTCTACAGATTTTGAACCAACTTCCTTCAAATAAGTTGCTTCTCATGATGAATGGAGAGAAGCAATGCAAAAGGAGTATGATGCCCTGATAAAGAATGGCACTTGGAAGCTTCTTGATCTTCCATTGGGAAATAAACCAATTGGTTGTAAGTGGGTCTATAAGAACAAGTATAAAGTTGATGGCTCACTTGACATGCACAAAGCTAGGCTTGTGTCAAAAGGTTTTGCATAGAAGGAAGGGGCCTATAATGAGGAAACTTTTTCCCCCATATCAAAATGGGCTACCATCCGAACACTCTTTTCCCTAGCAGCACAGAACGGTCGGAAAGTTCATCAAATGGATGTAAAAGTTGCTTTCTTGAATGGAGATCTAAAATAAAATGTTTTTATGTCCCAGCCTAAAGGATTTTCTGTGAAGAGACATGAACATAAATTATGCAAAGTTGTGAAATCCTTGTATGGCCTCAAACAAGCACCGCGACCCTGGTATGAAAAACTGCCTAAGCATCTTCTGAAACTCAATTTCAAGCATTGTGATATTGATGATGCAACTTTGTTTGTCAAGAAAGTTGGAAAAATAAATTTATATCTTGTGGTATATGTAGATGATCTTTTGATTATAGGGAAAAATGGAAGCTACATTGCATCCATAAAGAAGGAATTAAAAAATTGTTTTGAAATGACTAATTTGGGTTGTGTCCATTACTATCTTGGTATTGAAGTAACTCAACATCCGAAGTCCATACTCCTTTCTCAAAATAAGTACATTCGAGATCTGTTGAATAGGTTTGGCATGATTGAATGCAACCTCTGGCTACTACAATGGAACAAAACTTAAATCTCACATCCATTTAAGGAAAAGAATTTGAGGATGCAACAAAGTATATATAGCTTGTAGGAAGTCTCAACTACCTAACCACTACCGGACTAGACATTTATTTTGTTGTTAGAATCCTCTCTAGATTTATGCAAAAGATTTGTGAGGGACATTGGTCTATTGAAAAAAGTGTTCTAAAGTACTTGAAGGGAACTCAAGACTTTGGAATCAAGTATACACAGGTGGGCAACTTCAACTTGATTGGATACTCTGATTTAGATTTTGATGGAGACAAAGAAACTGGGGTATCTACTTTAGGTTATGCTATGAGTCTTGGATCAGGAGTTGTCTGCTAGAGATCATGCAAACAATCAGTTCCAACGGATTCCATAATAAAGGAAAAATATGTGGCAGTAGGTGAGGCAAAAAAAGAAATTGTGTGTCTTAGGAAAATTCTTGAAGATTTGCAAGTAAAACAAGTACAATCGACTCCACTCATTATTGATAATACCTCTACAATAATGTTGGCCAAGAACCCCAACTTCCATGATTGAACAAAGCACATCAATACTAAATATCATCTAATTCGACATCATGTTGAGGCCAAAACAATCCATCTCCACCATTGTCCCACTAATGAGTAAATTGCAGACATCTTCACCAAAGCACTTGGAAGAGAAAAGCTTGAAAGACTCAGAATGATGCTTGAACTCACCAACATCCCTTTAGATTAAGGTGGGGAATGTTGACACCTAATTAGAGGGATTGGGCATACAACTATAATTAATGTAAATAAATAATAGAGAATATAGAGATTCATCGGGAGATGAACCGAATAATCACTCCCTCTAGTATATAATAATGAACAGCCCGAATGAATAATATGCGTTCTGATTTGAGGAGTTACCTCTTGGTCTCATAGTAAGATTGGATTAAGAACTATAAAGTTCCTTCAATGGTGGGGAATCTCCACATATTGAAGGAAAGGGAGGGACACCTGAATTTCCAAACCGATGAAAGGTATCTCTTCATCCATTCACATAAGAATATGAAAGGAAACAAGTCTAACCAAACCTGGAGAACTTTCATCACTATCTCCTGCAAGGACACCACAATATAAATTTCAAAAAAATGACAAAAAGCTCCACACAGTCATTACACTAATTATGATACTTTTTTTATGAGTAAAAATTACCAATCACCTTGCTAATTGATGACCAATAAGGGTCTTGATATTAATACATGATCTATTTTCATCATTACTATCATCAACATGTTCTATTATTTAGAATGAGATTTTGTGAATTGGCAGGCGTGCTTTTCCACATTTATTTTTTTATATCCCACACAATTGGAATCTTGTTCCATTTGGCCTATTCTACTTCCATAGACTACATGTTTTAAAGAGGGTACAAAACACTAATGATATGTTCTTTTTCCATAAGTTCTTCTCATTTTTTGGATGAATTTAGTGGAAATTTTATTCATGCCAATTATGTGGTAGGAAATAATGTTCCATTATTCTTTTTTATCATCTCTTGTTTATGAGTTAGCATGCTTCTATTATACTAGTTCATTATGATGATGTCATGTAAAGATCAAGTTGAGTGGCTTTTACATTTGATTTCCACTGTAGTCAACTATTGAATATATAAGTTTTTTGTTAGGTTGAATGATGGGACAACATACTTTCATTTCCACTAGTGCTCTCTTTTTCATATACAATCACATGTGTTAAAATACAAACTCATTCTTCCTTTTACCTTGATAATCAAATGATGACAACTTTGTATCTTGTATTAACAATGATAACTATGTATTGAAGCTATACCTTGAGCCCTTAAATTCATCCTTTCCTTACCCAAAATGGCCATCTCCTATTGGTATCAAAGTTCAATTTTTGAACCAACATTTGTCTTCAATACTATTTCATGATAAAGAAAGAACACAACCATTGTTGGATTTCCTTCGAGCACATAAATACCAAAGTCATGTCATTTTTCTTTCTCTGGGTAATATATTTCATCATTTTGTTTGATAGTTAATTCATTATTATTCTATGCCAATAAATCTCTATCAAATGGCAGAGAAGGATGACCTCACTATTTTAGAGATATATAATATGAATTAATTAAAAATTCACACGATTATTTCGATTCTCTTCTCTCTATTTCACTTCTTGAGAGAAAAATATATATTCAAATACCAACTCAACTCAAATCAAACTAAAATATAAAATCCTAGTGATGAAGATGTTTCTGTCTCCATACCTTATAATGGCATTATTTTTTTGAATTATACTTGAAGTTCAGTGATAATAACTTGGATTTATATATTTATTTTAGCACCAAATTGAAATCGTGGTAAAAATACGAATATCCCATTAAATATGATTCAAAAAATATCAGCTTTACTATGAGCATGTGGCCGAGTAATTTCTTAGGTGTGAAGTTTTATTAGAGGCATTGTTTGTTTATTTGTTTTGGTTAGAAAATGGTTTTCTCTTACTTTTATGTGACTTTCAATTTATCATATCTAACATGTTAAGAAATGGGAAAAAATAATGTGTGACATTTATCTTGTAGAAATCGACGTTGAAGGAAAGGATAACGAGTTTAACCAAGCTACAATCCGCCTTGGTAAAGGCAGAGGGACATCTTAAAACTTTACCTAAGATTACACCATATAAATAGTTTGAGGATAAGTAATGTATGGCTTTTTTGTTTGTAGATATGTTCTTTTTTTAATCCAAGAGATCATTGAGATCATTTTTTCTGATTTTCTACTTTATTGATCCATTCTCATGACGGGAACGCTTTAAATACGAATTACTTTTATACCTATAAAAGATAAAAACAAATGTCAATTCCTTCATTTGGTTGTTACTTGACTTTGGTGTGGGTAGGTTACATGAAATGTGAGTGGAGAAAGGATGGGGAGACACTATAGAGATCATGGCTTGGATATGATTCATTTGTTGTTGGAGATCCTTTAGGCACTTCAGCCATCGACTTTCGAAATGTTTCTAGTAAGTATTCCTATGGTTATCAATGTTGTGATTATTTCACCTCGTGGTTATTTTGGGCAAGCAAATGTTTTAGGAATGCATGATAATATATCGATGGGTAGGTAAATATTTTTTTTATAAAATTTACAATGTCCATTCCATGATATCCTCTCTTCATTGTTTAATTGTATTTTGAACGTTTATTTCATTTTTTTATATATTTTAAATATGAAATTGAAAGTACTTGGCATTATGTCTGTTTAAGAAACAACCAAAGGTTGAAGATGAAATTAATAATACACGAAATTGATTGAAATCCTTTTAACTGTTTTGTATTGAAAAAATTTCATGATTATTATAAAAGTTTACTTTCATGTTGTTATTTGAGAACATGTTGTTTATATACTTGACCAAGTTCATGCATTAGACAACAAATTGTTGTTGTGAATACAATGATAAGGATTATACATCACACCTCAGATTATTGGTTTTAACAAGTTATTTACAACTTGAGCTTTTTAGCATGTAACTTAGTTGGCATGATTGTGCCTAAGCTTTCCCTGAAGGTTGAATACTAAGTAACTAAGGTTTTCTTTTCTATGCTAACTTTAATTTGTTTATATAGGTCATTTTGCCACACAGTGGCCACTATTGCTCAACCGAAGAAAACTTGTTTGAGTTTCTTTCTCTTATGGGGCAGAATGGCTTTAACATTTTTGATGTTCAGGTATATGTAATATAAATCCTTTATACTCTACTTTCATTTATATTCTAGTGTTCATAGTCTTTCATGTCTTACACTCTGCATGCTAGGTTCTTTTGTTCTCAGAAAAGGAACTAAGTATTGGTGGTACGTAGCAAGATTTGAGGAAAGAGGAGAACACTAACACCGGAGTGATAAATGAAAAAGGAGAGAGAAGAGAGCTAGTCTAGTGGTACCCTTAAAGCCAATATCCCGCATAAGGCACACACATAGAGACTGATGTGTTGGTGAATTCACCTGCAATGACTTGACAACACAATGATAATGTTTTATAGTGATGAAGCAACGTTTCATGTGTAAATTGTAGTCCAACCACTGTTAAGTTAGAAACTCATATTGTAATACTGAAGATTTCGTATAATATAATTTGTGGTTGAAATTATTTATAGTTGCACTTGATATTGTTTAGTATTTTAGCTAACATATGTAATTTTGAATTTCCATATTAGATGAACCAATTCATATTGTATGATGTTTTTTTTTTTTTTAGTCCCAAAATCATACTAATTAATCTATTTTGATTAATAATGAACACATATAATCAATCTAAAACTACTAATTAGTAGTTTATATTGATTAATGATGAACACAAATAAAATGAAAATATGACTAAATTAGTAGTTTATAATGATTATTAATGAAAATAAATGAAATGAATATAAACTATTAAATTAGTCGTTTGTATAATGAATATGAAACTACCGAAAAAATATAAATGATTACTGCAATTGATTAATTTTTCATTACATATGACAACTAAATTTTGCATATATATGACTATTAGTAGCTAATCTATAGTATCTTATAACACAACAAAAATTCAGTCATATTTCTTTAGTCATTAATTGGTTTCAAATGATGACTAAAATTTGCATATATATGACTATTAGTAGCTAATTTATAGTATCTTATAACATGACCAACATTTTGGTCATATTTCTTTGGTCATTAATTAGTTTTCTCAGATGATCATATAGTAATATATTTTGTTGTATATTTGGTCATTAATTGTGGAAATTAATGACTAAATCAATAACTGAATTAATGACCAAATTTATGGCTAAATATACTGCTAGATGATAAAATTGAGACAATTAATTAATGACTAAGCTAAAAATCACTAAAAGTTGGTCACGTTATAAGACACTGTAAATTAGCTACTACTAGTCACCGATTGAAAATAGTCATTTATATGCAAATTTTAGTCATTGTTTTAGTAACTAATTAACCATTTTGTACTAATGTAATGAGTGGGTATAGAAACTCAAGTGACAATCAACTCAACATCTTCCTAGATTATAATTGAAATGTAGAACGGGAGAGATGACCTACCTCGCTCTCATGCTACTCTGATTTTCTTTGTTCAGATCTTCAAACCACTTATGTCACAAACTTGTTCCTGCTTCTTTTAACATTTATATACCTGCATAAGTGATGAAGAGACAACAAAGAATGCAAAAACCAATGGTGAATACAATAATAATGTACTCAGTTGATCAAGGAATGCTAAGGTGATACATACATGAACATATATATTTTGGGAAGACGAACCAACACATGTATATTATTTAAAGAATAAAGGGAAGCTTACAACCATAGCCTTGATATTGAAAGGCTATCCTTGAGTGGTAATCCAAGTCCAAACCAAGAAACTCTTCAAACACTCCTTCTCCAAATCTAATGAATAGCCTCTAAGCACAAGCTTAGCATAAGGGTGCAAATGGACATACACCAACCATTTGGGAATGGGAGAAGAGGAATTTAAAGGCTCAGAGAGGGAGTTAGGACTTCTCTAAAGATAGGATTAGGCCCAAATCTCAAGGATGTATCTCGTAGGGATAAGACAAACATGTCAAGTTAGGAGGATTCAACCTCATTCATGTGAAACCACCTCTAGCTCACTGCTCTGGAAGCTTCTAGATCACGAATATTCTCATCTCCTTTGGGAAAATTACCTTTTTTAGACCATCGGGGGTATATGAGAAAGCATAGTGATGCCATCATTGGTATAGCATAGTGCAACATGTGACCATCATGGTTTTTAGCCTAATAAGAGTGATGATGCTCAAATTAGGGTTTAAAGAGCTATTTCTTAAGTGAAAGCTCAAGATATTTTCCAAGAAAAGTTAAAAGAGGGATTTGGGCTATATACATGAATGAGTATATTGTATAATGGTCATGTTTTGGGCACTTTGTGGTATGTCACAGGGAAGTTCAGGAGGTGTGATAAAATATTGTGTAACAGTATTCCATGTAGGTGAAAGATGTCTCTCATGAAAATATTAGCTATCTGAGAATTCCCAAATGTAGACTACATCAATATAAAGTGGGATTCTTTAGTAAACACATCTACAACCACCATGATAGAATCATGTTGTGTTTTTTCCTTGGTAATCTCGTGATAAACACCATTGAAATTTAATCCAACTTTCATTCGATTATGGAAGACAGTTAAACAATTCCACTGCATGTTGATTCTCTGCCTTTACTTGTTTATGTTTTATGTAGTTTGATAGATATTCAGCCACATCCCTCTTCATACCTAGCCAAAACTATTTTTTCCTTAATGAAGTAATCATTTTTTGCTAACCAAGATGGCTCGTGGAATGTCTTATGTGATACTCATCTAGTATTGTTTTCTTCAATGTGCTCACGTTAGGAATATACAATTGATTTCAGTGAGTAGATTTTCTCACTTTATAGCATACTAGGTATTTCATGTTTACTGTACTTTTTGCTGAATTTCAAAATACTTAGCATCTTTAGTACTCACTTCTTCACCTACTCTAAAAATTTTGTAACTACACTACTAACATATATCCCTATCATAGCATGAGCATGTCTAATTAGAGCATCTTCTAGTTTGTTTTCCTTCCCTTTTATGTGCCTTATTTCAAAGTCCAAATTGTTGAGGGATGGAAACCATATTGCTTACCTAAAATTTAAGTATGGCTGGCAGAAAAAACATTTTAGACTCATCTGATAAGTTACCAGTGAAAATTTATTTCCACGTAGATGGTGTCTCCATATTTTAAGTGTGTGTATCACTCATGTCAATTCGAAATCATACACTATATAGTTTTGCTAATGTACTTTCAACTTCCTCGATCTGTAAGCTATTACAACATTATCTTGCATCAATACTCCTCTAAGGCCTTCCAAACAAGAACCTACAAACAATGAATTCTTTATTGGGATATGCAATTTTTAGTATAGGGCATGTGCTTAACAATTGCTTCATCTTATCAAAGTTTTCTTGGCATTTGGCTATCCATAAAAATTCACACCCATTCTCTACAAGGAGGTGATAGGATAAGCTATTCTTGAGAAGGCTTCTATGAACCTTCTATAATATTGTGCAATTACCATGAATGAGTAAACATCGTATATGTCCTTTCGTACATGGGCCAATTGATGATTACCTAATTCTTTTTGTGGTCCACTACTAATCCTTCCTTGGAAATAACATGTCCCAAGTACTGTATTATGTCCTTATAAAAGTCACATTTTCTGAGTTTTTCATAAAATTGATGCTCCCTTAGTGTTTGTAATACTCACCTCAAATTCTCTTTGTGCTCCTCCTCATTCTTTGAATACAATACAATATCATATGTGAACACTAGTACAAACTTATCAAGGTAAGGGTGAAGTATATTAGTCATCAAACACATGAAAGTTGTGGGTGAATTCGTGAGACCAAAAGGTAACACAACAAACTCATAATGGTTGTATCTAGTTATAAATGTTTTTTTCTCGATATCTCCACTCTTTATGTGCAACTGATGGTAGCCCGTTCTTAAATCAAATTTTGAGAAAATTGTTTCCTTTCTCGCGTGATCAAATAGATCATTGATTCGAGGAAATGGCTATTTGTTTCTTATTATTAACTTATTCAACTCATGATAATCAATGTGCATTCTAAATGTCTAGTCTTTTTCTTTGAGAAAAAGTATAGGTGCGTCCCATTGTGAGACACTCGATTTTATATAACCCTTGTCGAGGAGCTCCTATAATTGCATTTTCAATTCTAGTAGTTCTGGTATGCTCATTCGATACAGGGCTTTAGACACACGAATTGAACCTAGTACTAAATCAATTGTAAAATATATATCCTTATGTGGGGTTAACCCCTAAATTTATTGTTGAAATACATCTTGAAATTCCTTAATCACCACTAGAGTATTTAAATTTCCTTCTTCTATTATCTAATCACTAGTTTTCATCTCTACCATATACAACTCGCATCCTTTTCTTGCACTTCTTTTCTGCAGTAATACTAAAATTTGTCAAACTAATACTCATTTTGGATTTCATCTAATTAGCCATGTGTGTCTGTTTTGATTAAGACAACTAACTATTTTCTCTAGACAATTTATAACTTCTACTTGTTTTTTCCAGCTAGTCATGCCTATGAGTAGATAATGAGACCCTAGCGAAAGAATATTTAAATCTGTTTCTCTAGGATAACCATTTAAATTAAGGAGACATTGTTTTATTTGACACGTTAGTTTTCTTTTGGTAATAGTTTCTAACTGTACCAACCACGCATTTTTGAATTTTTCAGATTTCAAAATACACTATTCCACAATTTAGGGGCTGATGTAGCTTAAACTAGCCCCTAGATCAATTAAAACAGACAAAATTTGGTTTAATATGGTACCTTCAATTTCAATCACAGTAGATTCATGCTTAGCTTATATGTCCTCCAATGTTGCGCTAATTTCAGGGATAATCCGGGCAAAATAATTCATGGTTGTTGCCTCTTGAACTACCTGAACATTCTAGAGAGATCTAGGATTATGCAGACAATATCTTAGAAACTGTGGCTTGCCGCAGCCCCAACATTTCAATGGTTTCCTTTCCTTTATGTTGTTATTTTTCTTGTTCTTCAATTCTGTGGTTTTCGAGCCAGTATAAGACTTTGTAGGCAGAATTGTATTTCCTTTGCTAAACTTCTTCCTTTAATGATCCTTAGCAAAATTCTTGAGGTACCAAGGTTTCGGTCTTTCTATGGTCCCTCCCACCTTGGTGATCTCTTTGTTTTTCCATGATTTTACACCTTCACTTCTATACTTGAATTGGTGATAACACAATCTAGCCTTCCTCACCACTTCATCCATATATTTTGGATTTTTGAACTCAATTTTCTTCTTATACGAGAATATAAATTATTTTAGGAACTATTGTACTTTGGCCTTCTCCTCTTTAAGGTAGGGAACAGACTGTAGGAAGTTTATAAAATTAGCCACAAACTCATCCATGGTTAGATGTCTGAGCCTTAATTCATGAAATTCCTAGAACGAGTCATCATAATAACACTCACTTAGATACTGTGACTTGAACTCCTTCTGGAATTCCTCCCGAGAAACTATCTTTTCTTCTCGCAATTTCACATTTGTTACCTCTTCCCGTCAAAGGCTAACATTACCTTGCAATCGATAAATAGCTAAGTCTACCTTTAGTATACTGTCGTACTCATACACCTAGAAATATTTAATCAACTTTTCCTCTTGCTCACTAGCTTTTAATAACCATTCATTAATACTCCAAAGTTGTGGTAATTCTTGTTGTCGAATTCTTACTATATCCACGAACTGAGAGGGCAGTGAGGTTCTATATTCACACAGATCCACAGAAAAATCCTCCCCACTAGTGATAGCTAGAGGAGATTTCCCCATCATTCTACAATAGTTTGCTTCAATTCAGCACCCTATGAAACAAACCAACTACTATGACTATGTCACATTTACTTCTACTACTTCTTACTCTATAACTATGTCGGTGCCTTTTTCTTAAACCTGGTCTGGCAACTCGTGCTCTAGTACCATTTCTCAGATACCCATCTTACAAGAAACTTACATTATTCTCAATGTCAAAATTGTAATACTAGATATGGTGCATTCCTTAAACTGTAATGCTACATATGGCGCATTTCTTAATTTATTTTTTTTCCATAATGAATATATTTGTAACTAGCTTCATGTGATTATGGTTGTCCATGTTTTTTTTAACTGAATATGAAAAAATTACTTCCTGTGTCAAGCACCCAACTAAAGTTTGTGAGGAAAGACCCACTTGATTTATGGTGTAGACCGATGTTCCTAAGTTTGGTTATAAATATCTTGGTACACATATGTGTTTCCTCCAAATCTATGAATATCACTTCTTTCAAAATTATTATAACATGAAGTTTGTCTCCCATCATTGATTAATACTATAATCTAGGGACCATGTATAGCCCTCGTTGTGTTTGAGACTCTTATTAAGTGCTACAATTGTTCCACACACTCGACCTAACCTCCAATTCACTCGTTACATGTTTCATGGCCCATGTGAACTGGGTACTATGTCACATGGCCCTCACCATGGCCAAGACATTGGAATTAAATGACCTAAATCTTTCCTCACTCATCAAGGGTGTAAAAATTCACTATCAAAACCTCGTCTTTTTCCTTATTTGTCGTCCTTTCGCTTGGTTCTTTTTATTTTCCACTAAAGTAGAAGGCTCTATAACGACGAAATGTGGCCTCATATGCCACTTCGACTACATGCATTTTCTGTCATTATCTACTAATGTAGGGTATCAAACTCGATCTAAGACCCTACCAACTAGCTTGGGTTTGTCTTGAGATAAGGTGGCTCGACATGTCACTCCCTTTCTGCATTCGCACTTATCACGAGTGATGAAATTTTAGTGGGGAATAACGAATGTCATACATGCTCATTTGATTCGCACCAAGTAATTTTATCACTTGCCCCTCTGTATATTCCATTCTCAAGAATTATAAAAAGAAACCCTTGATCTTAAGAGTTGTTCTAGATACCTTCTTACACAAGAATGAAGGCAAGGATTTTCCACAGGGTTAGGATTGGTGTTCTAATTGACTAGAAGGTAATCACTTTCGATGCTCTCATAAGGTAGCTCATAAGCCACTAGCATAACTCTATTCGGGATTTCAAAAGGCCCAGAAAATCATCGTGCCAACTTTGCACAAGTTCCTCTGCTTAGAGTACTCTTCATGGGATTTAATCGTAATATACATGGTCTTAGATGTGGAATTCTCTATGCAGTCTCATTTTGTCTACATAACATTTTTGTTGATCTTGTGCTTTTTTTATATTCTCCTTGATTTCCGCACTATTGTTATACAGGAATAGTGTCCACATGGATGCTGCTATTCCCACTAAGATGGGTGGCTATCTTAGAAACAAACAATCAAAGTCTACTATTGATTCCTTTTATGAAAATAGGTGATAGGAGAACCAAGAGGGCCAACCTAAGTCTTGCGCTTGATTTCCTCTCTTTCTTGATAGAATTTTGCCGCTTGCTCTTTGTCTGCTCAGCTTCAAAAGGACCCGTAGAATCACAGCAACATACTACTATGCAAGAAACAAAGATCTAAGTTCATAAATAATGCAGGATCAGATGTGCATTAACCATATACAAGCATATATAAACAAGTACACAAGAATATGGAAGGAAACAGGAATAGATGAAGATTACAACCATGTGCTCTGACCCAGCATCATCCTCTAGCTAAGAAGCCCTTCTTCATCTCAAGAAAAGCAAAATCACCCAACGCTGTGAATGTACACCAGAATACCAACAACACTTCTCTATAAGATACAAAATTCCAGCCTCCGGATCTCTGTGATGAGGGATCCATATATAGATGATTACAGAGAGGTGAGTCGTCTTCTGGGATCTTGATTAGTGTCCTCTCTCTGATAGTTCCTGCTTCCACTTGGAGAATGATGATCTCTTACTCATCCCTGGTCAAAAACAGAGAGGCAAGTGTCAGAGGGGAAGCTTCTGGAAGATTCCATGATCTTCCACCTCGCAGTTTTGTCCCTGCCATTTGTCCGTTCCCGACCATCACACCCTATAGAGGAGCAAAATAGTATGCATCGCACCCTCTGCATTGAGCTTTCAGTATGGTCCAGTTTTGACCATTT
>APFE030409819.1:0-22433 GCA_000404065.3 Pinus taeda | reverse complement strand
CCTCGCCTGCGTGTACGCACTCCATATACATTAGACCTGCGTAGTAATACGCTCTGTATACTAAAGCTAGGGTGCGTACCCCTGTAAAGGTCAAAAGGCGCAAGTTTCATCTTTAAAAAGTTACTTGTGGTCACTTCTAGAGCCTTCTAGAAGAGTTGTTGACGTGTATTGAGCGCCTCCAGATGGTTCATCCATCCCTATGATAGAGGAACTTATCCCATCAAGAGAGGAGCTACCCCATCCAAAAGAGGGAGTATCCCATTGATGTTGGAACTGAATAACTTCCTCTAGAACACTATAAATACAGGCCTTGGGCCCGAGGAGGGGAGGTTGAAAGCTGAACATTCCAAAGGGTAGATGCTGCTGGAATTAGGACTTCCATTGTAAACTTGTGAGGAGAGATTACCATCCTTTCTTGTTGCCATATTGGAAGTGGGTGTGAGCTTGTCAAAGTAGAGGAAATCTCTTGTTGGACCCTGGGAGGAGCTTGCACAACACCAAGGCTCAGGTTGTAATGGTTCCTTTTTTGTTTCCTTAATACAAATAAGTCCATTCTTCTCAATGATTTATTGTTAATGAATTATTTTCATGTACTCCTTGGTCTATGTGATGAATATGCTTTGTTTTATGATGAATATTCAGGTGTTATGTAATCGTTTGCTTTGTTAGTGTATGCAGGTCTTAAAGTGAAGGAGGAGCTCATCTGGATCAGCAAGGCTGGACTGCTACAACAAGCGTTGGACCTAAGGTAAGATCGGAAAACACTTGATATCTCATAGAATAATGTGTGTTTAGAGAAGGATTGTTCTTGTTTGGTTTGTTTGTCACTAGAGAGTCTTAGACTCCTAGGGAGGTTAGGTTTGTCCGCAAAAATAACTCTTTCCGCATGACACCGAACATCAATGTATTCACATAATCTTCTTTTCACACAGTAGCATTTTAATCCAAGTGTTCAGAGACTTACAGGACCTACCTTGCGGTCCTTTGAGGAAGCGTCGTTTTGCCTCGCTATAGTTGACTTAAGTATCTACCACAAAATCAGTAATGAATCCTCCTATAATTCAATCGAGCTAGTGATCAACAATGTGCACAATCTTATCCTCCAATTCTTCCAATATGCACACTAATTCTGGAGTCCACACAATAGGACTATTGAGATTACACCTTTCTTCGCTATCTGCTAGCTTCGCGATCCACTCGTACAGCTCAGAAGGAAAAGATACAAAGAAAATTTTGTGGATCTCTGTGTACAGGTAGCAGTCTAACCACTCTTCTTTTGATAGTCATGGATTCCTGTTCTCCTACACTGCAAACTTGTGACTCTTCCTATCAATCCAATCTTTCTTAGTTATATTCCAGTGATATAACATCAGACATCTCTATGCAGATGCATGTCCCAGAAACGGAACCATTTTTTCGCTTGTCAGGGCCAGCCTCGGGTTCAAAGTTAATTAGGCAAAAAAATCCCGATAATACAAGCCCTTTTGACAAAAATCTACGTAGCACAGACTGAGGTCTCACCTGAAGTAGTATGGGGGGGTGTTGGAACCAGATTTCCACACCCTTGAGATGTCTGAGGGGTTGACTCGATCCAACCGTGAGTCCCTTTGCGCACGTTACTTCACACACTTCCCTGGCCTTCACGCCCTGATGTATTCATCTTTGTGTAGCCCTAACAAGGGGTTGTGGGGTTTCCCCACTATTGGAGCAATGATTTGTACTATTTCCCTAAGTCACACCTGAGATCTTACTTATCCTCTTATCACAGTTAGTTATCTTCACATAAACAGATGCCTAATACGATATTTACTTATTTAGTACATCCATATGAGTTCACACAGTAAATAAATAGTAGACTTGCAATTTATACCCTATAATACATAAAATAGGAAAAGATAAACGAAAATATGGTAAAACTTCTCTTTTATTAATTCTTCCAATGATTATAGACTCGATCTGCCTTGTGCACCCAACTGTAAGGGTCTACACACTTAGCTGCGGACTAGTAGGCCTCTAACACTTAGGTGCAGATCCTTCTCCTACTCTACGACCCAAAGATATGACTTACACTTCGACTCAATGCTTCACCAATTTCTTAGATTCATCATGCCTCTGTTAGATATCTCCTACACTTACAACCTCACTCTATTTATATAATCCCATGGTCTGCGGATCATGGGTAGATCTTTCAAACCAACATTACATTACAAAAACAAGGGTGGACAACCCTATGACTCAATAATGGCTTCACGCTCCGTGCACACAAATCACGGAGTCTTTACAATGGACTTAGTCAAAACTTGGGCTTTGAGCCCTAAAACATGCCTTGGGGGGATTCCACACCCAACAACACATAAAAATATTAACATTAATAATCATGATCCAAGATTACCCTATCATACATGACATACATACATATGTGTATACACATATAGATATCAGTGTAATCATGATCACAACGTAACTACCAGATGCCATAAGGTCAAGGTTAAGAGAAATCCCTTTATCCATGCACATCATGCACAACGTTGAGAACAATCATTCCAAACATACCCAAGGAATCAAATGCCTCACATCCATTCACTTTACCTTTCCTGTTAGCTTTCTCATGATTGTCCTGTCATCGTCCTTTTACACCAATGGATC
Organism: Pinus taeda; assembly: GCA_000404065.3. Classification (NCBI taxonomy): domain Eukaryota; kingdom Viridiplantae; phylum Streptophyta; class Pinopsida; order Pinales; family Pinaceae; genus Pinus; species Pinus taeda. Next base: position 19,787 of record APFE030409819.1, on the reverse strand, counting down.
AAAGCAACTCAACCAACTATCATACTCTTACCTTTAGTTGTCATTACACATGCAGCAACTTCATTTGAGTCTCTCATTACCTGTTGGGTTTCATTCAACTCCTCTCAAGCTTCATTAAATTTCCTCTTTCCCAACCAATTCCCAAGAATCTCAAAACAATAAAGGCAAGAATGAGAAAAAAAACAAGAAGAACCCCATGAAAATCAATAACAATATGGAAAATAAAGTAGCAAGGCCTTGCACCAGACATAAACAAAACCAAAAAATCAAGCACAATGAATCACAAAATAAAAAAAGTACAAGACTAGCAAAAAACACCATGACTCAATCCCCATGGTTCCCAAGCTTCCAAGGGAAATCTCAAGCTAAGCCTTCTTCGAGATTTCATGGCAATCTCTTTTCCATGCAATCCACTACATCATGTTGTCATCATCACATAACTGTCAATGCATTAATGAACATAACAATACATTGATTACCTTAACTTTTTGTGCCAATCTCATTGCTTGCAACTAAACAAAACCATGCCCTCTCTCAAGGGACTCTAATTCCCTTGACATATCCACCTATAACAGACTAGCTAATATACTTGTCGAATACATGTTTGTGAATCTAGCACATATCCACATAATGTCAGACAAAATTAGGGTTACAAATACTTCTTGTATGCAAAGCACTCATTCGTTTGGAATTAGGGTTTCCAAACATAACCAAAGGAATTCTTGCCCAATTCCTTTGTTTTACTTTTACCTTGTTACAAATGAGTCTTACTATGTATTGTCACATCATCCAATTGTTAGTTATATAAAAGCATCAAGTATCACCTCATCATGCTAATACTAAGCATGTTTACTATAACTGCTCACACATGCCACCCACATGTTCCAAATATCAATACAATCATATCTATCAATTTGAAATCCACCTTCACCAAGACCAGCAACTATGCCATACTCGACAATCAACTTGCACTCATTAGTCATTATACATAATGGTACAACTATCACCTCCTTACACTCGAGTACATATCAGTTGTCTCAACACATATGTCTTAGTAAAATCATCTTAAAACAAGATCATTGGAAAACATACTCATATTATGCAATTCATCAAACATTCAACCAAGTTGTAAACATACCATGTTAAATTAATCAACTAGACGACATAATAGATGCCAAACACTCAAACATGAAATAGACATCATAATCAAATACTCAACCACAAAGTAGACGACATAAGCATGTTCATACCTTAATGTATATTAGGGGACAAAATCTTGTCTGCATAATTACTCCATATTAGCACAACATGTCATCTCAAACACAAATAAGATCATGATATGCATAACAGTCATTAAATAACATGTTCACATCATAAACACATAAACAATTATCAATTATGCTTTGCAATCACTTATGTATGATCATTCTAGATTAGCACAACACAATGTCAAAAATAAGTCGACTCATACTTGAATTTCATAACCCTAACCATCTGCATAGACCATTCCAACTTAGTATGATACATATAACATCAAGATATTAATGCAATAACCCTAATATTCAAGTTAACTAACATATAAAAATAAACAACAAGTTATATATCATGCTCATCAATAACATATAACCTAATCATCATGCTAAATATCATATAAAAACATCAAGTTAACCTATATCATTGTTCTATAGGAAATCCCTTCTATGTATAGAAGTGACCCCTCTAGTCCAATGAGTGCATCTAGTAACATCTGAAACAAATACATGAAAAACTCTCTTAGTCTAAATCAAAATGACATAAGAGAGGAAAGATACTCTACCTCGCTTCTATGTGGTCACTTTTCGATGTCAATCTCGATCTCCTCACTTTCAAGCTAGATCCTTGCTATTATGTTGAGAAAAATTACCTGAAAGAGAGATCAAACAAAGACAACAAAGGAAAAACATAACATATCCATCCTAATATAAACTGCGTGACAGTTCAAGGAACAACATACTAAGGAAGTAGTCATTTATACACTTATGGAAAGTAAACAAGCATTTTATTAATAATAAACACAAGAGAGAAGCATGAGACCACTTCCTTGATGTTGGAAGCCTCCTTCGGGATGGGTTTCCAAGTCCAATAAAATACTTCTCAAGCTCTCCTTCCGCCTTCACAAATTGGTAGCAATTAAGCACAATTTAGCAGCAACATGACCAATCTAGTTTGACCAACCATTTGATGGTGTAAGGGAATGAATTTACAAGGAAGGAAAGGGAGTTAAGGATCCAAAAAAGGGGGAAGAAGGTCAACATATTAATGGTAATATCCCTAAAGGTAGGATCAAGGACTCAAGATGGGAGAACTTGACCATATCCTTATTCAACAATAACCAACTTGTTCTTCTCGAGGCTTCTAGTAAGAGAAGCTTCTGCTCCATTTTTGGAGAAACTACGTGAAGAAGATCAACACAGTTTCTCCTCTCAAAAGGCATGCTACCAGTGTTAGTCACTAGTTAGACAAAATGTTACCAACATGGATTTTCCTACTAAAAGTAGCATTGGGCTTGCAAATACGGTTTTTTGACAAGCTCTTCAAGAATTACTTCAAGGCATTTATTCTTCTTTTCTTTAGGGACGCTCTAATAAATGTTTTTCATGGTGAATACATTGTTCTTGATAGATTTCATCACTTTGAAACATTTACGACACAAAGTGTGACACTTAGGATATGAGACTGGGAGTGCGACAAAATAATGTATAACAGATGCCCCCTAAATCATGAAGTCAGAATAGGAAGTGATGGTTGAAGTTCTTTACAAGTCAAGGAAAGGACTTTGGATAACTACTGTCAGGGGACCTAAAAATCATACATAATACAACATATATGACATCTCTAAGTATGCAATTCACAATATATGAATCCTCTACATAGGTGCAACCATCCAACTAGAAAGAATCATGTGTATGGATCCACAATATGGATGCAACCATCTGACTAGAAAGGATCATATTTATGGATCTATGACATGGATGTAACCATCCAACTAGAAAGGATCATGTATATGGATCCACGACATGGATGTAACCATTTGACTATAAAGGATCATATGTATGGAATCATGAATACTAAATAACTCCATGCAGCCTACATTTATCGGATGAAATCCAGGGTCTTCATCTCTGTTTTGATCCAACTAAAGTATGAATCTAACGATGTGATTAGACATGTTGAATTCGAGCATGGTAGGAACCACTTGATTACCAGTCAATGATGTGAATCGTTAATAGGTACGAGAAAAACCACCAATAGTGACAATGGTTCTCAAGGTACAATAGCACAATCCACAAGTGTGAATAAGGATATGAAGTTGAATACCCCTCGAATCATCTGATCGAAGGCTAATGATGTGAACCTAGTGTCAAATGTGAAGAACCTACCATTGAGGCATTATTGGGAGTGGGATCCCCCAAGGGTAGTTTTGGGGCTAAAAGCCCATGTTAAGTCAATTTTGTAATATAATTGTAAAGACTCTGCATTTTGTGGTCGCAGAGCCCAAAGGTGTTATGTGTCAAAAAGGGTAGTCCACCCTTAGTTTTTTAAAGTAAAGTCGGTTGTAAGAGTCCTACCCATGGTTCGCGGACCATAGGATTGTTAAAAAGAGCTAAGCTCTAAGTAGTTTAAAAAGGGGGAATCAACATGTAAGGAAGTGATAGCTTTGGAGCAAGGAGTCTAAGTCGTGAGTTGTAGTGTAGGTAGAGGCTCTGCATCTGAGTGAGCAGAGGCCTAGGGTAGAAGTCCACAATTGAGTGCGCAGACCCCTACAGCTATGTGCGCAATGTCAACACATTCTTTGACACATGGAAGATATTAATAAAAGGAGTTATTCTGCAATTTCTGTGTATTTTTTCTGTTGATGGGTTTGGATATTTTGTGTATAAATTTCCTTTATTATGCTTATATGATGTGTGAATGAATGCAATTACATTGAATAATTGAATGCAAATACAAATATTTTCTTATGCGGTAATAACTTGTAGTATTTGACAAGATAAGCCAATCACTTAGGATAATTGAGGAATCTGCACGGCACACTGCCATAACAACGTGAAAGTACATAAACCATAGGTTAGGGCTGCGTGAAGCTTGATTGTATACTTTCGCAAAGGCATTAAATGATGGAATAGAGGGTTTGTCTTACAAACCCTAGAGCGAGACCACCTATGTGAAGGCAGGGATAGAAGAAATCAAACAACATCACAACCATCTTAGGGTGTAGAAACTTGGTTCCAGCATCCCCCCATACTTCTTCAGCTGAGACTTCAGTCTGCGCTCCATGTTGAAAGGGCCAGTAGTGTAGGGATTTGTTTGGCTAATTAATGCTAAACCTAGGTCAGGCACCCTCAAGCCAACAAATAGTTTCTTTGCCAGGACAGGACTCTACATAAGAGATGTGTGATGTCGTATCACTGGAATCTAAGTAAGAAGGAGATTGGAGACTGGTTGGATAGAAAGATCCATGAATTCATGGCACAAGAAAAAAGAAACCCGTGATTGACAAAAGAACATTGGTTGGACAGATACCTATATACAGAGATCCACGAGATCATTTTATGCTCCTTCCTTATTGAGCTATATGAGTGGATCACGAAGTTAACAGATAGCCAAGGAAGGTGGAAACATGATCATCCTATCGTGTGGACCCCGGAGCTAGTGCGAAGGTTGTAAGTATCGAAGGATAAGATCACCCACGCTGTCGATCATTGGCTCAATTGCATCATAGGAGGATTTGTGACTGAATTCATGGTTGACACCTTAGTTACCTAGAGCAAGGCGGAGCGATGCCTTTTTCAAAGGACCACGAGGTAAGTACATAAAATCTTTGAATACTTGGACTAAAATTCTATTGTGTGAAAAATGGGTTATGCAGCTACCTTAATGTTCAGGACTACGTGAAGCATAAAAACTTACAGGAACAAAGGAAAAAAGGGTTCAAAGTATATTCCCCTGATTTCACCCACACGAGGTGAAAAAGAAGGGATAGCGAAGGTTTCTTCATGAAGTGTTATTCAGTTAATAAGACAAGGATTCTTGCAAATACCACCTCCACCCACACCACCTCCAACTTCACCCATACCACCTCCACCTCCACTATGATTCAGTATGGAAAATACAATGAAGTTGCCCTTGTTTAAAGGCTTGGGAAATGAGGACTCAAACCAATTCTTGTCCATTTTGAGGGTTGTATGGGAAGCTCAAGGTGTTACATATGATCATATAAAGAAGGTGACACTAGTTAGTGCTCTACAAGATCATGCACTAACCTCGTATATTAAGTAATCTAATGATAACTCGAATGCTAGAGTAGGAGACATATAGGTACCACTAAATAGAGAATTTAGTAGGCTTAAATTTGAGGCACAATCGATTGTGGTATTCAAAGAGATCGTGATGCAACCAGGCAAGATGCCTTCGGAACTGGACCAGAGGCTGAAATGTACAATCTGCAAAGCTAACATGAATTTAACAGATAGACAGCATCGCGACTAGTTTGTGGCTTTGCTACTACCACACTTAAGGAGTGCGTTGTCGCAGTAGAAGATAGCGACTCAGGAAGAGGCCTTGGAGATTACCATGAGACTACATGAAACTTTGATGAAATATCCCAATCTAAGAGTTTAGCAAATCCATGTGGAGCTGAAGAATTTGTGCCTTGAGATGCAAAGTCTGAAGTAGGATAGGACGGTTCGACCTATTATCACTCTGATAATTCTTTTGAAGTAAAAAGAAATAAAAATGAAAGGTAACCACAAACCACTTTTGGAGATCAGGACCTAGCCTTCCTAATGCTTAGAGAGGGCTCTCTCTTTAGAGTTTAACTTTTTTTTAGTTAAGATGTTCTTAGGCTAGTTATGGTTGTTCAAGGAATTTTTTATTTGTATTTGAGATTGGGTGGTGGGATCTCTTAGACAGATGGATAGAATGATGTCCTTTAAACCATTGGGCTATGGAGTCAAATGGTAAGGAAGCAAAATTGGATTAACATACTAAAGGGAATGTCCAAAGGGCAAGATAGCAGAGTGTTTTTCAGATCTTTGAGACATAGGGGTGAAAGGTATTCACTCAGGGTGAGAGAGCAGTTAAGGGTTCTTAGACTTGGATAATGAATAAGGAATTAAGAGATAATTAAGATGAAAGGGCAATTAAGAATCCTTTAACCTGGATGTTCATGAAATCAATCTAAACCAAAGAGCAATTAAGAATTACTTAATTTAGATATCGGCAGAAAATATTTAAATGTATAACTGTTAAGACATAGTGTAATTAATCAAGTTCTGAAGTATTATTCCAATTATAACATTTATATTGAGAAACACATTAAATATTATGAATAAATTTGAGAAAAATAACAATAACACATGAAAATACTTGTCTAAAATTCACTCAACACATGAATCCTTGCAAATATCTGATCTTTATTTATCAATCTAGCTTGTTGGCTTAGAAAATGATACAATAACCTTCTAGGTCTTCTGATAAAAAATTATATAAAAATGTCTAATAGAATCCACCCAAAATTCTTCAAATGAAGAAGTATTTATACAAATTCTAAACTGAAATGTCTTGAAAAAAATATCAAAATTGGTTTTACAAATATCTCAAATTGTTTTACATTAATAGAACTTAAATGAAGGACACTAAAAAATAATGAATCTATTTGGCACTATATTTATGGATTTATTGTGAAAAAGAAGATAAATTCAATTTTGATACCAACTCTTAATTGATGATGAGGCTTCCAAGTCACTAACTAAGTCCTTCCTTTGTGCATTCTGCCCAAGAAATGCTGCAAAATTAGGGTCAAGTGATACCTTTTTATATCTCAATCTGAGATAGATATGTACAACGTGAAAGAGGTTATTGTAGATAAGTATGTTATTGAGATACACCTCTTTCAGTTTCCCAAAATTTTGCTCTCGTTGTTCACATTATTCTCTACAAAAGATGTCAAAAACATGATTTTGCACAGTCTAAAAAATAGGATGTGAAGATATGAATTTATCTCCCTTTTTGTAATACATGTAAAACGTGAGATGGTTTTTTTATATTTTCCTTTTAGGAAAACAAACCTCCTCCATTTTCTCAAAATTCATCTTGGATTGGCCACAATAGTTTCTGTAAAATTATGACTTAAATAGGAAATCTCTAGAAAATGTAACATTCTTGCTCTAATTTCATATTTTAACCTTAATTTTCTTTTAACTATTTTTACCTTTACTTTGGATAAACTCCATTGTTGTTGGTGAAAATGCCTTCATCTCTATTTAACCCTTACTACCTCCAAGTTTACGTTTATTGTTTACCTTGATTTCTCTGTTTTTTTTATCTATCTTCACTTTGACAAGAATTTATTTTATCTGTGCTATGCTTTGTACATGTCTTCCATGTTGTTTGTCTTCCTGCTGGCTGCTTTTATTCATTTTGATTTTTCAATCTGATATGCTTTTACTGATACTCTTTCATCTGGCTGATTTATCTTTTTCCTTTTACTATGCATTTTTGACTTTCACTGTAAACTTTTGACTTTTACTGTACATTTTCAAATGAGAGGGTCATTCTATTTTTTTCTCAAAATACCTAGAATTTGTTTGAAATAACTTCAAATTGGTGTTCTCGGCAACTGCAAAAGGTTAAAAGGGCTCTGGCAGAGACTGGGAGCTTGATTGGGGTCTCTGCAACTTCTTTAGGAGTGAAATTGAGGTCAATTGATAATTTCAGGGTTTGAAGGTGTCGCAATGGCTTGCAAGGATTTACAAAGAAATTGATTGAAAAAAGCCAAATAGGGATTCTCAGCCTTTTTTCGAACAATGGTCATTTTTTGGTGAGCGAATTACAAATGAATAGTGGGTGGTTTTTTGGGTTGGGCGAGGAGGTGGTTTCCCAGGCCATTGCACTGCGTTATGGAGGAGGCGATATTTTGGCGAGATCACCCAATCTACCTTAACGCTTGACACGTAGCAGATGGAGGCATGGGAAATACCACTTTATTGGGTGGGTAAAGGTTGGGTATAGGGTGAAAATGATATGGCTATGAATCATTGGATTCGGGTGCCGGCAATCAGATGTATTAGCCTCCTTCTGCAGCAGGTTACTCATATTCCATGATTGACATTTTACAGACCAAATATGTCATACTTTGCATGCTGCAATGCTCCATATTTGCTAAACAATCACCAAGCAAAGAAGGAAACTCAGAGTTCATCCGAAAATTTGTCCAAACAACTTAATCTTGGCAGATTCTTAGATAGGTAGAGAATCAAAGGAGCCCAACTGTTTAATCTGGGCCCTTGGAAGAAAAAAGGGTAGTTTGTAGATAGGAAAGTATAAAAAAAGAAAAAATTAAAATGATGGGTTTGCAACTCTAAGTGCAACCAAACCAAAAGAAGAAAAAATGTTAGGTAAGTAGGCTGGGTAGGTAGTTTTGAGGTTGCAGAATCTTGATTACTGATCACTTCCAGGTTTTCAGGTGTCATCTCTACTCAGGACACAATCACCAGGCAGTTTGATGTGAAAAAGCTCAAAACATGCATGACTAACTTCCTTTCTCCATCTCCCCCAAATCATTAACTAATTTCCCCAAAAATAGGTCAAGATCTGCTTGATACCTCTTAGTTTCATCATTTTCATCATCATTAGCTTGGGTGAAGATCTGCTTCACTCAAAGAGAATCGTTACTCTCTCTATAAGGTTCTATCTCCCCTTTTCAAGCCTAAGATTTCTGAAACTTAGCGCTTTCTTGTCATCTACATATTAACTACTCACATTATTATTTAACTCCCTATATTTTTCCATCCCCATACTAAAACTATGTAGATAATCCCCTTATGTAAATATCCCCTCCCCCTGGTTGAAATATAACCATAAATACTTCACTGGGAATTACTAAGTCACCTGGACTTTAGTAAGAACCCTCCCTCTGCAAAAATTCCCAATCCCAAGTGGATGGACACCTTTGAAACACTAAGAAAACCATTCCCAAGTGCTAAATAACCCTCCCCGCGCATTCTTCTGTGAAAAATATCAATGTTTGTTTGATAAGTTATCACAACGCAAACAAATTAACCCATTTTCTAAAGTTAAAAACCCATCGTGCCACGGAAAATTGAGCATTTAACGCGCGAGCACCTTAGCTAAACCCCGCGAAACTCCCTTTCCCGTACACCGTCGGATCGTCTCCCCAAGATCCGACGGTCCTTGATCGCATCACGCGCCTGATTACGGTGGTAGGTTACCACCCGATGTCCGACGGTTTTTCCGTCGTACACCAGAACAGGTGGCGGCCTCCCATTGCATCGGGCCGCCCCTGACAGAAACCACCTCCGTACCAAAGGCGGTCCGATGCACAGGGAAAACCACCCTGCCCTCACATAACAAGAGTGCCACCTCATCCTGCCAGGTCGCCTCCACGTCACCTTGCCCTGCCTGCACCCGGTCCACGTCATACTGCCACGTCACCCCGCCATACTGCCACGTCACCTTGATGACGTCAACGTGCTGATGTCACATTCTTACCCAAGGACCCCACTGCTGACGTCAACATGCTGACGTCATCTGCCGTACTGCTGATGTCATCAGCCAAAAGACCGAAAACTCGCGCAAGAGGAAAAATCGTGCTTCGGAGCTCCGGAATGAGAAACGGAGGCAGTTTTCGATGCGCGATTAGCGCGAAGAAATAGGCCGTTCTGGGGAATCTTTAGGGAATCTTTTGATTTCTTGGCCCGTTTCGTGCATCGCTACGAGAAATAGGAGTTTTGGGGAATCTTTAGGGAATCTTTTGATTCCTTGGCCCGTTTTGCACCGAGAAAGCCCGAAATTGCCCGATTTTGCCAAATTAAACCAATTTGAAGACAGGAAGAGACCAGAGACAGAGATTAAAGAGTATCAGATCAAATCAACAGGGAAAAATCATGTCAAAGAGTATCAACAAGCGGCGAAGACCATCAATCTAGTGGCAAAGAGTATCAGCGAAGATATTAACAGTGGCCCAAAGCAGGAGAAAATTAAATACCTTCCGGCAAAGTCAAAAAAGAAGGTGAGGCCACTCAAAACTCTCAGATCATGGATATTTCACATTTAACTCACACCAGAACAGAACTACAGATCCCAAAGCACAGTTATTCGAGCAATACTGCATCAAGGCTCCAAGGGCCACATTGCACTCCTTTTGATCCAACTACCTCTGACACAATTTCAATAGATATTTACTTGCACTTAATTTTGGCACAAGTTTAGGTCTAGAAAGCTCTTTGCAGACCTGTTTTTGGTCAATTGTAATAAATAAGTTCGAGATATTTGCACTATAAAAACAGCCCTGAACACTGTATTACGGGTTGGTTGGTTGGTTGGTTGATTGATTTGTCAACAAGCTATCTCTAGCTGATTTTGCTCCGGGAGAGACTCGCACTGTAATATCTGATAAGTTTCTATAATCAAAGACTGCTTATGAGCCTTGGAGAACGGATTGTCCATTGTGTTTACTGATTGAAGAGTGATTATGGAATTCCCGTGCTGTTGCATAACTCAATAAGTGTTTCTTACCTCTGTTTTCATTCATGAATTACGCTCTTAAACAACAGAAAGAAAGATTAGTTTAGAATTTGTTTAAATACACTCTATGCTCAATTTCTGTTGTTTCTTTATGTTTTCTTCTGTTTAAGCATAAATATGAATTCCACATGGCTCATGTTTGTCTTAAATCAAGACTGTTATCCAGGGATTCTTCATTGCCCCTTGATACAAATCATCTGTCCCTCTGTTAAGTTAAATGAGAGATTCTTAAGTGCCTCTCATTCCTTATACATCATTCACCCTTTTAGCCTGAAGATTGTGTTATGAGCAGCTATCCTGCTTCATTATTTCTCTTATGACCAGAAAGACGCACTGATAATCCTAACCCATGACTCCATGCCCAATGGTTTGAAACTTATCACTTCATAAATTGCCTCTCTGCCTGAAAGCATTTTCCTTCCATCCAAACACAAACAAAACCCCTGAGCCAAAAGCTAGCCTAAAATCATCAACAAAGTTGAATCATTAAGAGAGAGCCCTCTCTGATTGCAGGTGGGCTAGAACCTGCAATCCAAAGATTGGTTTGTGGTTACCTCGGCCGTATCCCGACAGGAGCCTAGGGACAACCTGAGTGATAACATAATGGCGACTCCGCTGGGGAACTCCTCAGATAAATTCACTAAACCAGTCTGCGGCCCCACAGAGCAAGAAACCGACTTGTGAAGGTCTCGGCCGACCTGTGTTGTTGTGTTTTTTAGAAAACGTTCCCAAAAAATAGAATAGAAGCTGGCTCCTAAGAAGCAAACGCGTAATACACGATCAAATCTTGATCCAAATAGCCTAGCTAGTTTTGAAAATCCAAATTTAATTCCTAAGGTAATTAGAAAACAAAAGCAAAAAGAAGACCCAACTGCTGCGACCCCTGAAACAGTTCAGCCAAGCAGTGTTCCAACCCCTGTCAAAGATTTATTTCGGTCAACCCCAAGTTCCCCTGGTTCATCACCTCCTTCTCCAAGTAGCTCCTCTACACCTCCATCTCATACTCCTACTACCACTACTACTCCTTCTACACCGGTTGTTCCTGTTATCCCCGCTGCTCTAGCTGTTCCGCTTATCCCCATCATCATGGCTAGATATGCGCCCTTACAATTGCCTGCTAATCCCGGGGCTATGCCTCAAGACTACCAGTCAAAAATCACCTATTTTGATGGCGCAACCTCCTGCATCGCCCTACAACATACAAAGAAAATGCAGGATTATTTCGAGAGTTGTGAGATTGATGATGAGAGTATAAGAATGAAGATTTTTGTCCAAAGTTTGACCGGTGATGTCAGAACCTGGTTTAGGGCACTTGCACCCAATTCTATATTAAACCCTGAAGCCTTATACCAGGCATTTATTAACAGACCTCCACCTGATCTCGCTTTATACAAATTCCCGGATGGATTTGATGCTGAGATGGCATATCAGTTAAGGGAAAGAGCCCCTCAAATCCTTGCAGAAATGCAAGACGTTGCAGTGAGTGTGGAAGCAAATCTAATTGCTAAAAGAAACAGAACTAGAACTGAGAGAAGAACCACTTTCAAAGAAGAACCCTCAGCCTTTGATCAGAAGCTAGATGCTATCATCAGTGGTCCATAGGCTGGGAGACAGTAGACAATGTGAGAGAAACACTTCATGGGAGGGTCACAGCCCAATGCCATAAGGACCCGAACTTCAGAAAACTCCAAACACAACGTGGAAGGGCAGTCCCGACATGATATTAGGCCTCCTTTTCAGAAAAAATGCGGAGGCATCTACATCCACTGAGCCCACAGATGGGACTCATATGAACCTGATAGATTCAGAAAATGAACATCAAATCTTTCTTACGGAAGAAGACCGACCATATCCTGATGCAAAACAATTTCACACCAAGTCAAGAGAGTCCTTCGACTTTAAACAAGGCTATGATACCGCTGTGTATGAGGTACACAAGCAATACAAATTAAGAACAAGGACCATTGTTGTTCCCCCATCTAGTAGAACAAAAGATAGCAAACAGCTCAACAAAAGTAAAGGAAATATCACCAACAAGCAATCAGCTGACATCTCGGTCCCAAACCATCATCAGGTAACTCTGGAGGATGTAACAGACACACACTCTCCTATTGATCAGCCTCTACCTCCTTCCTTCCCAAAAGAAGATCTAAATAGCATTCCCAAAAATCTTCCCAAAACAGAAATACCACAAACTTTCATACATCATGACATAGATATTCCAAAAGAAAACATAGAGAGTATACCTGAAAAAGAGAAATTTGCCACTATCAACGCCAAGAACTCATTGGAAAAACCATTCAGTTTAGAAGCAGAGATTGGAAAGCTCAAGATTTCCATTCCCCTCTCAGAACTTGCCAAACATGATGTATACAGACAACAAATTCAAAGGTCTCTTCAATTACCAGAAGTAAGGGATGATGTAAACGTTTTAGATGATACCCCTGAACTACTGTTCGGTCCAGAAGTTAACGGAAAAACAACATATGGACCTGTTCCACTTTTTTATGTCAGTCTGCACATACATGACAAAATACTGCATAATGCTATGTTTGACTTAGGTTCCTCACATAACCTTATGCCCGAAGCTGTAATGGAAAGGTTGAAACTTGATGTCACAAGACCGTACAAAGATCTGTATTCCTTTGACTCAAATCAAGTCAAATGTTTATGCTTGATCAAAGACCTTTGTGTCTCTCTAGTCCAATTCCCCAACAAGACAATCTTAATGGATGTAGTAGTTGCCGACATTCCCACAAAGTATGGCATGCTCCTATCCAGATCGTGGGGAGCAAAATTGCAAGGATCCCTTCAACTCGACCTCTCTTATGCCACTATATCTATCTTTGGGCAACCAAAGAGACTATATAGAGAAACATTAATGAAGTATGTGGTAAGAAGTGAGGAAAAACCCCAAAATTTTCCAATTTACTCAATCCATTCTGATATGGATTCTTTTATTTTATTTAATGATAACACCAACCCTCCAACTGATGATAAGCCGTTATCTTTGGAGCAAGGAACGTACGTCAATGAGGAATCAGTTGCCTACACCCCTGAAATTGTCTCAACAGTCAAGGCAAACAACAAACAGTAAGAAGAACATCCCGAAACAGAAATTGTAAGTCTGCCCGATCCTCAAAGAACTGAAACTCTCAATACAAACCTCAAACAAGAAGTCACACGGTATTTGGAGTTTGATGGTTCGGTTAACAAGTTAGGAGCAGGGGCTGGAGTGTGGATTTACAATACTCGTGATAATCACGCACAGGGCCATGCCTATAGACTCAATTTTAGATGTACAAACAACATGGCAGAGTATGAAGCTCTTCTCTTAGGCCTCAAGTTGCTCAAAATCCTGGGAGCTACTAAAGTCTCCATCCTCGGTAACTCTGACTTGATTATACAACAAATAAAAGGTAACTTTGTTGCTAATGATAGTAGAATGAGAGCTTACAGAGCTGCTATCACCGAATTACTCAATGCCTTCAGTGAATTCAAGCTTGCCAAAATTGCACGAGATCACAATATTCATGCCCATAGTCTAGCAACCTTTGCTAGCACATGCAAGCTTCTCTTAGGACCAAATCACCATTTCACCGCTGAAATAAAACACAGACCTTCGGTCCCTAGCAATGTCAAGGATTGGCAGGTATTTCAAAATGATGCCCAGATTAACAGTTTCTTAACTTTGGAGAATGAATTTTCCAACACAAACATTGACATGGATGCCATGGCCAACTCACAACAGTTAGCAGAAGAAAACCACCTGACTGTAACAGCTGCAACAGCTAAACAAATCCTTAACCCAACTGTTTTCAACAATACAAACATAGAACAGCTGAAAAAAATCTGTTTAGAGAAAACAGCCAAGGTGGAGGATGAGTTAATTGATCTGAAAAGTAATGTTCTACCTGCCGGCCTTACTCCATTGGAAGACATGTTTGATGAGAACGATGTGCCCAAAAAGCCAAAGATGGATCCTTTAAATGTTGCCATAGAAGAACACAACATAGGAACAGTAGAGCATCCCATAATGATTAAATTATCCAAAAATCTACCCCCCTGACCAAAAACTGAAATATGTGGATTTGTTCAAAGAATTCCAAGATGTATTTGCCTGGAGTTATGAGGACTTGAAGTCCTATGACACCTCAGTGATCCAACATACCATTCCCCTAAAACCAAATCAAAAACCGTTCAAACAGAAAACTTAGAAGAATCAACCCCATGCTTCTTCCCTTGATTGAAAAAGAAATAAAGAGAATGTTTGAAGCAGGTATCATTGCACCCATCAGATTCTCTGAATGGGTGTCTAACTTAGTTCCCACCAGGAAAAAAATAGGAGAGATAAGACTGTGTGTAGACTTTAGAAATTTAAACCAGGTCTCTCTAAAAGACCACTACCCGTTGCCCAAAATGGACCATATCTTGCAAAGAGTAGTGGGTTCCTCCAGAATTTCTTTACTAGATGGATTTTCAAGATTTAATCAAATACTTATTCACCCAGATGACCAGGACAAGACAGCCTTTACCACACCGTGGGGAACATTTAAGTACGTTAAAATGCCTTTTGGGCTGAAAAACGCTGGTGCTACCTTTCAAAGGGAAATGGATATTGCATTTTCTAAGGAGATACACGATTTCCTTGTAGTTTACCTTGATGACCTGACCCCATTCTCCAAATCCGACCAAGAGCACCTTAAGCACTTAAGGCAAATTTTCATGACATGCAGGAAATATGGCATTTCCTTGAATCCTAAGAAGTCCCTGTTTGCCCTGGAGTAAGGCAAGCTTCTAGGGCATATAATATCAAAAGATGGGATTAGAATTGACCCAGAAAGAATTCAAGCTATCCTTCAAATCCCTTATCCTAGAAACATAAAAGTACTGCAAGCATTCCTGGGAACGATCTATTTCCTAAGGAGATTTATCCCAAACCTAGCCGAGCTAATAAGGCTACTGAGCAACATGCTGAAGAAGGATGCCAAGGTAAAATGGTCTCTTGAAACCAAGTAGGCTTTTGAGAGTATAAAGACTTCCATAACTCAAATGCCTGTCCTCACCAGTCCTCAATTCGACAGAGATTTTATCATTTTCTCCTTCGCATCTGAACACACTATCATTGTTGTCCTTCTGCAGAAAGATGATCAAGGCAATGAAAAGCCAATTGCTTTCTTCAGTCGAGCTTTGAGAGATGCACCCTTAAAATATCAGATTATGGAAAAGCAGGCATATGCCCTACTCAAAGCTATCAAAGATTTCAGAATTTACATCCTATACTCCCACGTGATTGCCTATGTCCCTAACGCTATTGTAAAGGATATACTAACTCAAGAGGGACTAGAAGGCAAAAGAGGCAAGTGGATTGCCAGCATCCTTGAATACGACATTGAAATAAAGCCCACCAAACTCATAAAAGGACAAGGGTTAGCCAAACTAATGTCTGAAACAAACTTCCAAGCATTAGACATTAATCAACTGGACGATGAACCGGAGCTGGCGACTCCACAGATCAGTGAAACCTTCATGCAATCCCCATGGTATGTTGATATTTGCCTTATATTGTTAAACCTGTGTGCTCCCCCAGGATTTTCCAGAACCACGAAAAGATTTTTAAGGATGAAATCAACAAAATTTTGTGTCATAGATGGTGCTTTGTTTTGGAAAAATCATGAAGGTGTTTTGCTTAATTGTTTGACTATAAATGAAACTAACAACATCATGAAAGAATTCCATGCAGGGGACTGTGGAGGACACTTGTATTGGAAGTCCACGGCTGACAAGATCCTACGGGCTGGTTATTACTGGCCCTCTCTATTTGCAGATGTAAAGAAGTTTGCAGTCTCATGCCACAAATGCCAAACTTTTTAAGGGAAAAGAAAACTACTGCCCTTGCCCCTTAAGCCCATTTCAACTGAGAAACCTTTTCAACAATGGGGTCTCGACTTCATTGGAGAAATTCATCCCTCTTCCTCAGGCCAACACAAGTGGATTTTAACAGCCACCGATTATTTCACCAAATGGATTGAAGCCATCCCATACAGGTAAGCCAATGACTCCACCATTATCCAATTCCTTGAGAGCAATATCTTTTCTAGATTCGGTTGCCCTGAGAAAATTATCACTGACAACGCTGCTGCTTTCAAATCCAAAAAAATGATCAACTTTTGCCATAAATACCACATCACCTTAGGTCACTCCACATCTTACTACCCTCAAGGTAATGGCTTGGCCGAATCGTCCAACAAAAGCCTCATCAATATCATAAAGAAACTGCTTGAGGAAAACAAAAAGAACTGGCACAGGAAGCTCACAAATGCTCTGTGGGCAGATAGACTTTCCACCAAGAAATCGATTGGGATGAGCCCTTATGAACTTGTATATGGCATGGAAGCCAAGTTCCCTTCATCTCTGGGCATTCCTACTATTAAATTGTTGCAAGAAATTCAGGCTGAACGAATGACATGCAGAGAAGAGTTAATCAAACCATTCATCTTCAGCAAACTAGAGAACAAGTCTTCGACAGAGCTCAAATACTGCAGGAAAAACTCAAGAAGATGTTTAATAAGAAGGCCAAAGCAGAGGACTTCTAGGTGGGCAGCAAAGTTCTAAGATGGGATTCACGAAGAGAAGACAAAGGCAAACATGCAAAATTTGATTTTCTGTGGAAAGGTCCGTATATTATCAGCGTTGTGCAAGGCAATAATACCTATTTTCTCAAATCTCCAGATGGCAGCACAGCTGAAGAAGGCCCTGCCAATGGCCGAATGCTAAAGCACTACAATGATCCTTTTGATTGAAAAGAGCAGGCGGTGTTTTATTCTGTACATAGAATATTTGTATATACCAGTGTTTTAATTTTTGTAAGAATCCATGATGCTAAAGCACGCAGAAGAAAGCAGGCAGTGCTTTACAGTTTAACAGCAGCACAAGTGAAGGAAAGAGTTGTTCCCAATCCAAAAGATCAAATCAAACCAACAGTCAGCACTAGCAAGTTCAAAGCACAACCATAGTGGAAGAAACAAGGCAATCTGACCTGTTGTTCTTGGCTTCTCACAAGGAAAAGCCATCCCCAAGTGGAGCCACTGTTAGCCTCCTGCTGCAGCAGGTTACTCATATTTAACGATTGACATTTTAAAGACCAAATATGTCATACTTTGCATGCTGCAATGCTCCATATTTGCTAAACAATCACCAAGCAAAGAAAGCAACTCAGAGTTCATCCGACTGCTTTCCAACTTTTGAGAAGTTATTCCAGTTTTGTACAATTTTCAGCTAAAGGGAGGACCAAACAACTTAATCTTGGTCTCCCTAGATTTCAATTTCCTGTTTTTAGAATATAGAGAATGAAAATTTGTCCAAACAGCTTAATCCTGGCAGATTCTTAGATAGGTAGAGAATCAAAGGAGCCCAACTGTTTAATCTGGGCCCTTGGAAGAAAAAAGGGTAGTTTGTAGATAGGAAAGTATAAAAAGGAAAAAATTAAAAAGATGGGTTTGCAAGTCTAAGTGCACCCAAACCAAAAGAAGAAAAAATGTTAGGTAAGTAGGCTGGGTAGGTAGTTTTGAGGTTGCAGAATCTTGATTACTGATCAGTTCCAGGTTTTCAAGTGTCATCTCTACTCAGGACACAATCACCAGGCAGTTTGATGTGAAAAATCTCAAAACAGGCATGACTAACTTCCTTTCTCCATCTCCCCCAAATCATTAACTAATTTCCCCAAAAATAGGTCAAGATCTGCTTGATACCTCTTAGTTTCATCATTTTCATATCATTAGCTTGAGTGAAGATCTGCTTCACTCAAAGAGAATCCTTACTCTCTCTATAAGGTTCTATCTCCCCTTTTCAAGCCTAAGATTTCTTAAACTTAGCGCTTTCTTGTCATCTCCATCTTAACTTCTCACATTATTATTTAACTCCCTATATTTTTCCATCCCCATACTAAAACTATGTAGATAATCCCCTTATGTAAATATCCCCTCCGCCTGGTTGAAATATAACCATAAATACTTCACTGGGAATTACTAAGTCACCTGGACTTTAGTAAGAACCCTCCTTCTGCAAAAATTCCCACTCCCAAGTGTATGGACACCTTCGAAACACTAACAAAACCATTCCCAAGTGCTAAATAACCCTCCCCGCGCATTCTTCTGTGAAAAATATCAATGTTTGTTTGATAAGTTATCACAGCGCAAAAAAATTCACCCATTTTCTAAAGTTAAAAACCAACCGCGCCGCGGAAAATTGAGCATTTAACATGCGCGCACCTTAGCTAAACCTCGCACAACTCCCTTTCTCGTCCACCGTCGGATTGTCTCCCCCAGATCCGACAGTCCTTGATCGCATCGCGCGCCTGATTACGGTGGTAGGTTACCACCCGATGTCCAACGGTTTTCCCGTTGTACACCGGGACAGGTGGTGGCCTCCCATTGCATCGCGCCGCCCATGACAGAAACCACCTCCGTACCAAAGGTGGTCCGACGCACAGGGAAAACCGCCCTCCCCTCACATAACAGGAGCGCCACCTCATCCTACCAGGTCGCCTCCAGGTCACCTCACCCTGCCTGGACCTGGTCCACGTCATACTGCCATGTCAACCCATCGTACTGCCACGTCACCTTGATGACGTCAACATGCTGACGCCACATCCGTACCCAAGGACACCACTGCTGACGTCATCCGCCGTACTTCTGACGTCATGCTGACATCTGCAGCCAGAAGACCGAAAATTCGCGCAAGAGGAAAATTCGTGCTTCGGATCTCCGGAATGAGAAACGGAGGAAGTTTTCAATGCGCGATTAGCGCGAAGTGCTAATTGCACATCACTACGGGAAATAGGCCGTTTTGGGGAATCTTTAGGGAATCTTTCGATTCCTTGGCCCGTTTTGCACCGAGAAAGCCCGAAATTGCCCGATTTTGCCAAATTAAACCAATTTGAAGAGAGGAAGAGACTAGAGACATAGATTAAAGAGTATCAGATCAACTCAACAGGGAAAAAGCACGTCAGAGAGTATCAGCAAGTGGCAGAGACCATCAATGTAGCGGAAAAGAGTATCAGCGAAGATATTAACAGCGGCCCAAAGCAGGAGAAAATTAAATACCTTCCAGCGAAGTCAAAAAAGAAGGCGAGGCCACTCAAAACTCTCAAATCATGGTTATTGCACATTTAACTCACACCAGAACAGAACTACAGATCC
>APFE030409818.1:2788-44119 GCA_000404065.3 Pinus taeda | reverse complement strand
TCCTCACTGTAAAATTTTCAAAGAAGTTTATCTCTTCATTGTTAAATTCTCAAAGAGTTTTTGTTTTTCAGACATTCAGTATTTTCAATAAAGAAGTTGTTTTTTGTCTTTGTTCTAATCAGAGGGACCTGTTTAAGCACTATGCAGTGGGACCTGTTCAGAAGACCATGTTACCAGCACCAACATTAGAGGGACCTGTTCAACAAACATAAAAGGGACCTGTTAGAGACTGCTATCTCAAGCTACTTCAGCAAAGCTTCAACAAAGTTTCAACAGAGATTCAAAGGTTGCTTGTCATCGAGGCTCCATCAAACACCAAAGATTAAGGAAGCTACACACATATAGTTCTTTTCCAGATTTCAAAGAAGCTGCATAAACATTCTCCAGATCTCAGAGGGACCTGTTGCATCCAAATTCATCTCAGAGGGACCTGTTATGGACAGCAAAGATTAGTCATATCTGAACAAGAAATCCTACCTATGCATGCCAACTCAACTCTTGATCAACCAATAAAAGTGTAAAGTATTGTTATAATTTTTATTTTTAACATTTAAATTCTTGGATTAATTTAGTGTTAAATGTGATGACTATAATTGCTTATAATCAATTTCAAAAACACCCACATATCCACCACTCTTGTCATGTTCCTAATTCTTACCATTTCCCAACACTCTAGCCTATCCCCATACTTCTCCTATGATTTTTAAATCCTCTATTATACCACCCTCCCAGCCTTGTTATTCACTTCTTACCAACCATCAAACCTTACTACCGGTCCAACATCTCCTTATTCGGCCAAGAACCAACGAATGAGGGACAGGTAGTGAACTATTGGAAAGCCAAATGTTACACGGTTTCATGCATTAATTTTGAATCAACCAAGTTATAACATGATCGCTCGACCAAGTCGACTCATGCAAGCGACTATCCATTATTACACTCCAGTACTTCATACATGCTTATGGCGTTCTCATGATGGTATTCACACAACCCAGTACAGCTACTCTTCTGTCATTGAACTATGAATACGCTCTGTTATTATTATAGTGAATTGGGTCGAGTCGGTTGTTAAAATTCTATTTCATTCTCAGTTGTGAAAAGGGTGTTCCATATTAGCAATTCAAGTGTTGTGATTTCAAAAACGAAGGCTGAGGACAGCAAGTGCTACGAAAGGAAAGCACAATATTTGGGCTCATAAGTTTCCACCTCCGCCATAATTCAAGGACAGTCATCCGGTCACTGCTTAAGCCATTGAAGGAGCTGATCTCGAAGAACAGAGGGCGCCACCAGGTCAGTTGTGTGGAGCGAAAAGCAAAGGTAACAAACCAAAATACCCTTGTTCAATTAATAAGCATAAACGAAGAGGGTTAGAGCAGGAGTTTCTCTGTCAAAATGACTAATAGAGTAGAGCCAAACACATTTGATAGTTCTCAGTACCACGATGACTGCATTGCAATTTTAAGAGAGAAACAATGGCCACCCTTCTTGGAAAAGTTTAATGGGAGCAACGAGGAAGTAACTAAACAGTTTGCCTTTACATTTAATGGGGAGAGCATTGATAGGTAATTTCTCATTTAGAATCTCAGAAGACACCATAGCACAGTCCTTAGGGATCAGCTCAGAAGGAGAGAAGTACTTCAAAACAAAACAATTCAAAGAGAAATCATGGACCCAATTCATGTCCAGGTCGAGGGTTTCATCTGTTAATTGGAAGAAGGGTGTCCCAAGGAGCTGGTTGATGCATCCATGGGACGAAATGGTGTATATAATTCAAAAATTTGTTACGTGTGAGGGTCGATACAGCATCGTCTATTTATACCACATCAAACTCTTGTTACATTTAAAGGGGCAGTGCACCATTAGTTTACCATATTTTCTCTTGCAGAGCTTGACCAAGATGTCAAAGGCTATCCAAAAGCAAAAAGGTAATGAGGACAAAAGCTTATAATTAAAATTCTCATTGAATTTGAAGTGCAGAAAAGGGGCAAGACATGGAAGGAATTCTTGGTTGCCAATCAAATCAAAGACGGAGAGGATGAGCAAGAACAGCAAGAGCACTCAGGATTTATGCTTGACATTGATGAAGAGATTCCTGTGCACAAATCAAGCAATGTCCCTCCACCCAGTAGCAGTGTGAGGACGAGAAAGATGAGACAAGAGGTTGCCCAGAAAATGGAGCAAGATAAAATTTTCACTACCTATACAAGAAGATCCAGGAGAGCACAAAAGACCCAGCCACAAGAAGATCAACCCGAATCAAATGCACATGCACCAATGGACATCAAGAGCAGTGCTCACTCACAGCATGGACAAGAAGCCGAAATGGAGGTTGAGAGCAACAATAGGCAAGGAAAAGAGTCACCACCTGCAATTAAGAAATAAAGGAGGCTGGAAATGCAAATTGAAAAATTAAAAGAAGAACTGATGGAGGCCAACATGCTGGAAAAAGTCATTAAGAGGGAGAATGAGATGTTCAAAACTCAGAGTAAGAAAACCCAGCAGAAGAATGAGAAGCTTAAGGAGCAAATTAAAGAGCTCAACGCTGAACAGACTGACATTTGCAAGTGAGAAACTAAATGGTATACCCAAAAGAAAGCCCTCAAGGAGAAATACAAGAGTTTGAAACATGAGCTCCACATTCAGAAGGAAGCCCAAGCTAAAAAGAACATAGATGCATTGTTAAAGGCAGCAGAGGTACAAGCAAGGACAGAGTATAGAGGTAGCACATCAGGGTTAGCATGAGGACATGCTAAGTCATTAAGCTTGGGGGAGATGTTGGTACCATTCCATTACCATCTTTTCCTTCTAAAAACATCATCATTTGTCTATCTTTTCCTCCATAGACCCATTTACACCCATTGAAATTGATTAGTTAATAGCATTATAGTTGTTAGTTTGCATTAAAGTTAATTTATGAATTTTTATGTTAGAAATTAGGAATTTTCAACAAAAAGATTACAGGAAGTCATAACATCCTGTAAATGGTTTATCACCTGACACGTGGCATGACAGGAAAGCCAAAGCAATGGATAGGAACGAGATCCTGAATGTACATGCATGGAGAAAAATCGATTTTACAGCAGATCAAAAGCTCCTGGTTATGCGGTCAACGTTGGGACAAACCCCAACCTTTTGGTTACAAAGGAAGTAAAAGCCATGGTTTCCAAACCGGTTTCGTTTTGTCTTTTTTTGGAAATCAGTTTAGATTAGAATGACCAAAAATCACTCCATTGTAAAAGCAGAAACATTTGCTTAATGAATGTACATTCGATTCAGATAGGGAGGCAGATAAAGACTGTGTATTATTTTGTTTTCAAAGACAATTACGATTATTATCTCCGTGTATCGTTTGAGAACCAAACTCCTGTATGTGATTGCAATCTTCAGCGCTTGAATATAGTTACGGTTTTACTCCAGCAGTGTCTATGCGTTAATACTCTCGTTGCTTGAGTTCATTTCAGTGTACCATTGAAATGTGGACGGGCCCTGCATGGATTGGTATATTGTTAATTTCGTTTCCTTAGCAGTTTTTGAATTTATATAGAACGCATATTGTTTAATGTTATTTCCATGTTTATGACTTTGTTGATTTGATTATAAATTCTCCCAAATGGTATTTATGGTGATATCTTGAAGATTTTATCGTTAGATCATTGAACCAGGTCTTGTAAGAGATTTGATCCATCGTTATATTTTAAAGCATCTCCATAGACTCTGTTCGTTTATGCATTTAAAGTTCAGTGTGCTTTTGATTTTTTTATGAATGCTTCAGTGTTAACTAGACAGAGCTTTTGTGCATAGCATCCTTGTAAGGGGATTAAAATCTCAGTCTAGCCATATGCTATATCCTTAGGATAGTTAGGTAAATTAGGTGATCTGAGTGTTAAGGTGAGAGGAAACATATCTTAACCTTCTGTAAAGAAGTACTGTAGCCTATCACAACAAACACTTAGTTAGGAATCCTTTATGTCTATAGATTTTAGACACATGTCTCGAAGTTTACTTACCCTGGTCGATAATAAATCTAGTCTAATCTAGCACCTTAGATTGGCCACTACATGTGGTTGCATGGATGTATCGATGTTTTTTAGGATCGTTGTTGATGAGATAAACACATCTAGGTGTTGCCTTAGTATGAGATTTTCCATGATATTTTTGGATGAGAAGTTCATAGCTTTAAGCATGACTAAGGTTGAATATGATGTTGTAGGTATAACTAGTTGTGAGTTAAGTTGAAGAAGCTCTCCGGAGATATGTTTGAGTAGGTTCTGGATATGACAAGGATATATTGTGATATTAATGAGTGGGATCCGATTAGTTAAGAATCTCGTATATAGCTGGGACTGAGATATATTTAGTCGGCATTGTTGTACGAGACAAGCTTAGACTTGTGGTTGTCAAATATTTAAAATTATTGTTTTTTTTAGTGACAATTATTTGACGTGCATCAAAATATTAATTAACATTACATAAACATATAGAAAATACTAAATTTAAAATATTGACCATTTTTTTTATTTTTTAACTATGCAAAAAAACTAAGATTTCATTACAAAAAAAAATGAAAAGAAAAATAAAAAAACACAAATACACCGAAAAATAAATGTCATAGGGAAGAAGAAGACATTAAAAAATTTAAGTGTAAAAAATAAACCCTCTAAAAAAAGGGGTTGATGTTGTATCAACAATTTTAAAAATCATCATGAAAAACACTCACATTTAAAAAAAATGTTCATACTTGATACAAAAGAAAATTTGAAGTGCCAAAAATATGCTCCAAAAAAAAAGGTGTATTCTGAATCACCACTTTTCAAAATCGGATGATTTTTTTGCTACCACAAAAAAAATGGGTAATCCGTAATTTTGTCATTTGATCAATAACTATGTTCTCTACTCTATGCTTTTGAGTTGTTTTCCTTTATACTTTGGTTTTTAGTACTTATAGGTTTAACATGCTTTGGAAAGCTTTGGTTTTTAGTACTTATAGGTTTAACATGCTTTGGAAAAACAGTTTTTGAATTGTTTTGTTAAAGTTATAGGTATCCCTCGATATTGGATTAAGAGGGAGCCCTCAACATTTTTCCAAAGATAAGTATCTTACTCCTTGTATTATCTTTTATATTTGGTTTCCCTTTTCCTATCTAAATGTGTTTGTATTAGAAGCTAATAACATTTCTTTTCATATTTTCTTTGTTTAGGAAAAACTTGCTCAAGGCCTACTGGAATTGATGTCTTATAAGGTTTGTCTAGAAAAAAACTCAAAGGTGTGTTTTAGACCATAAGCCTTGTTCTATTCGTGATAAAGGTATATTCATTCTTTATAATAAATTTGCTTTATATTACTAACAAGTGTTATGTCTAGGACTTTTGAATCATAAAGATTCTATTTGGGTGAATAATCATTAAATTGAATCTACCCCCATAAAAATCATCATGTTTGTGGAATCCTAAAAAGTTCTTTATAAAACCCTAACCTAAGGGTATGTCAATGCTAATGTGAAAAACCCTAGTCTACTTAGGGTTACTAATGAAATCTAGAAAATACTATTCATTTGATGTTTGAGGTTTTGATGGTAATGAATTCCTAGACCTTTAGGTTTTGGTAAATTAGGGTTTATGAGCAAAACCATTATAATGAATCTAGAGTAAGCCCCTAGGAATGAAACCCTAGTTGTATGTTTGTCTGTCTAATCAAAACCCTAACATAATCAAGATCATTATATGTCTGACTTTAAATGTAGGCTTACCTAATGGATATTGATATGAGTGTGCATGATTATGAAATCCTAGATATGTATATGTGTTAACCTAATCATTGATGCTCATGGTACATAAATTCTAGGGTTTGCAACTAAGCCCTAGTAGAAGTTTGGCATTCTATGATATGGTGATATTGTTTCCATTATGATGATTAAATATAGGGTTTACAAAAAGGTTGGTCATATTGTTGAAACCTTATATTGTGTTGTGATTGGCTTTGATTGTTAAAGCTTAGTGTATGGAATCTAGGGTTTGCATTAAATCCTAGTAAATTCTAACATATGAATTCTAAAGTTGTTGAATGCATTGTAGAATTATACTTGTTTGAATTGTTTCTAGGGTTTACAATACATCATAGAAGACTTTGTCATATCTTTGATAGAAATATTGAGACCCTAGCTATAATGAGAATAATATCTTGATTAAGTTATTGATGTGATCTAGGGTCTGTGACAAAACCCCCGAGCTAGAGGTTGAAGTATGGAAGTATGTATTTCTTGGTAACTATGAACCTAACTAAGTTTAGGTACTTGATTCCTAATGATTCCATTATTGCATGATTCTGTTATAGTTAACTTCATGCTTCTATATATGTATTTAGTTGTATTTAAAGTTTAATTTGTACATGTACATAATGTTCAAGAGGTTGAAGATATTCGTAAGTAAATTTGGTTTGATTGATAAGCATGATGAGGGAAATTATCTAAATGATTATGATCAAGATGACTTTGATAAGAAATATTGAAGCCATGAAAGACTCTTTGATGCTATGGAAAAGATGTTGATCTCTCTAAGTTAATAAGGAGCTTGGATAAAGGAAATAGTATATCTCCCAAGTTGAGAGGGAGGGCATATTATAATCATGATGGATACCTTGAAGAAGAAATTGGAGAATGTATATTGAGGTGTTTCTGAAAGAAGGAAAGCAGGATCCAGTTGTAGAATATGTTGTTGCATGTGAATTGGGAAAGGAAGTTATATGATTGAGGAATCTTCTATCAAGATTTGTTTGGAAATCCTCTAAGTCTTACTATGATACATTGTGAAGCAACATCAAAATGATTGAAAACCCCAAAGGTTTTTGTTTACTTATGTATATTTGAAAGTTTGTTATTGATTGGGGTTGTGATTCTTCAAGTAAACCTCTCGAAGTTTTTGGAAACATGCTCAATGTTTCTGATCTATTTGATCAGGAGAGATTTGATGTGTTGACATAGTGTGTATGTCTGGGTGGACATATGGCCATCATGTGCGTTGATGTCTAGTTCCCGAAGTAGGGAGGGTGGCATTGGTCACAAAGATCTGACTTTGCATTACGCACCTAGTTCCCTGGGTTGATGGTTAGCAATTAAGCCTTATGGTACCTAGAGAGATTGAAAGCTTTAGTCCATCTTAGTCCCACCCGAATAGATTTCCCTGGTCAGGAATCTAGTTTGTGGCACTGAGTGTACCTAAACTGTTCATGGTTCATGTGCTTTGAGATCTTCCATGTACTTATGAAATCCTCCCTAGTTAAGAGGGAGCGCTGAAGAATGTAACTATGTTCGGTCTTCCTGTATTTGAGTTATAATGAAATGTATTTATCAAAAGAAAGAAAAATATTTTTTGATATTATTATGATGACTTATTAAAGCATGGGTTTCATGCTTGGGTCATCATGTTTTAGGTGAAAGTCCACATTGAGGACTTCTAGGTTTTATATTAATTCATTAGAGTCATTGTCCATTTAATGAGACCCTTCTTGGACTTTTGAATCATGTAAAAAGAATTATTATTGAGTAAAATAAGTCATTTGTCACCTCCACACCAAGTCGGCCCTTACCTAATCAAGTTGGCCTACATGAAGGTAATTTGACCCATAAAAGAGGGTATAAGTGCTGGCAGTTTGATTCTTTTGAAGGATCACTCACACAAATTTGATATCCAAGAGAAGGATGTAGAAGCATACAAAATTGCAGAAGAAAGAGAAGGAGATTTGTTGGAGAAGGAAATCAAAGTTTTTGGGTTCTCTCTCACACACACGTGTGAATTTACTGGATATTTGCTAGAAGATTGAAGTGTTGCATCAAGGTCAAAATTATGTTGTTGCTTCCAGGTCTAAGTGCTTCTGCTACTAGGTCAAAGTTATTGTTGGAAGGTTATCATTTGCAGAAGAAGGGAAGGGCTGACTTGGTGGTTGGAGGAAGTCTATGTCTAGGTCAAGGAGTCTTGAATTATCTCGTGAAACTATTGAAGGAAGAGTTGTTGAATGGGTTTTCCTCTAGATAGGGGTCTTTCGCTGGTTGTCTGCCTACATTGGTGTATTTGATCTTCATGTTATGATTTTGGTAATTGCTTGATAAACTAAGATAAAAGAAGAACACAAGAAATTTAATAAGAATGTAAGAATATCACAAGTAATTATTAGCATAAAGAAAATATTTTTTCCTTTATGATTTTCCAACAAGTTATCCACTAGCTTGTAGTGATGCAAGATAGTGAGCATATGTCGGGTAGAGGTCCTTGGTGAAGGCTTTAAGTGAAATGCCTATCTTTGCACCATTAGCATAAATGTCGTGTGTGATGCCTTTGATTTTAGAAGCTAAAGCCATGGGATCATTATCCTTCATTTTTAGGTGGGAGAGCTTCATTAATATCTAAATTAGCTCCAATTTGAGTGTGAATCATACATATATTACAAATTCTTGAGACCACTCCGTGAATATTTAATAGATATGATATGACAACTAACATATTATGTTACAAAAGCAACAACCAAGGTATAACATTTCTTTTTTTATTTGTCCATATAGCAAGCTATTTATTTGTTGTTAGTTTGGTATCGTGATCATAGATGTTATCCCAAATATCATTGAAGATCAAACTATGCTTGATCTTCCTTAACCATTTTGGATAGTTCTTTTTTCCACCACACTGACAACGGAAACAAGAGAATTTATTTTCGCCACTAGTTGCTCCTCACAATCCAACTTATTTTCCACTATCTTTTGAGTGTTGGATACCTTCAATGCACAGAGATTAGATCAGAATCTTTGAGTGCCACAAACATACATGTGATTTGAACACATTCTATTTGTATTTGTATTAATACTCAAAGAACTAAAACATTAAATCAAATCCACAAGGCGATAAGGAAAAATTTAGGGGCTAATATTTGTAGGTGGGCTAAATTTCCATGGTTTTTCCAAAAAAAAGATTCGCCAATTTCAATTTTTTTCTAAAAGTGATTCGCCCAAATTTAATAGTATAAAATTATGTTATCCTAAAAATCACCAAAATTTTATAAAGACTATATAAAGTCATTAGAATTTTGGATATCTTTAAAAATATATCACCAAACTTTTTAGGGTTTGCATATTAAGGACTTGTAAGATTAGCCAGGGTTTCTAAACTTTAAGATAAATTTACATCCTTAAAATCTTCCCTGCAAGGTGATATAAATGGATTTTTCATGAGAACCATCTATGGTGTCTATATGTTTCAAGTCCCATCTCATTGATTTGTACAATCCACTTCCTTTAAAGCATTAGGAGTGGTGTCATATGTTTTACAGTCTACTAGCATCTATAAATTAACATATATGCTTCTATCAACATTTGGATCGACAAGAAAAAAGAACTAGCCATTTTAAAATTATTCAAATATATATATAGAGAAAGAGAGAAAATAATTCAATGAAAAAATAAAATAATCTTAAAAAGTATATACAACCCAAACATTAAATATATGTCATGTAATATCCATATGAAATTTGGGTGAATCAAACCAATATGAATTCGTTCTTTTGGTGAATTAATTAGCTATAGTCTAACTTCGAAACCCTAGACTTGTTCATCCCTATGTATAACCAGATATCACTAGGCGTGAAGCACTCTCTCTAAATGCTCAATTGTAGAAATGATTAAAAGAAACACCTAGAAAAAGAACTAACGCCCAATGCACTGATAGAATGTCAATAATCTTCCTTCTAGTAACTAATGCAATGAATGTGAAGCACTTTCTCTAAATGCTCAATTGTAGAAATGATTAAAAGAAACACCTAGAGAGAACTAACGCCCAATAAACCGAAAATATATGCTACAAAATGCCAATAGGCTTCCTTCCCGTAACTAACGCAATGTGAATCTCAACGCACAAATAAGAATTGGAAAGTAAATTTTTACTTTCCAATCTGGGTGTCCGCCGAGGATGATTTATTTTGCCTGGCTCCTCTTCAACAACAGGAACCTGACCTGGGACAACCTGAGAAAACGATCCTGGCACGGCCCCAGCAGATGTTATATTTGTGAATCAGATGAAGAGTCAAATCTACACATCTTCTTCTGCTGCCGACTCACTCTAGACATATGGTGTGAACTTGCCCGACTATACAGCTTTCCTCATGTTGATTTCGACTCTGTGGAGGCTGCTTTCAACTAGTGGACAACTCAACCTGCAAAACGCTGCCCACTCCTCATCATCACTGTGTGGTTCATATGGCGGTGGCGAAACCATAGAATTTTTTATTCCATTAAAACTCCTCTCCTCACCATTTTGCCTTGCATTTGCTCTCTCTACGACTACATCAGTAACAGCACATAAATGATCACAATTCACCGCTCCTTTCTGGACATTGTTTTCAAGTTCCGCATACATGTATTTCCTTATATGCATTTCCATAACTCTCTATGATTCCATGACTGGTACAGGCTCTACGATGCGCCCAAACGGCAACGATCCACAGATTTTGTATGATCTATTATATTTCCTTAATATAACATGATGCTTTTTCTTCTGAAAAAGATTTGGAAAGTAAATTGCATTAAAAAAAACAAATAATACACTTAGATGGTAAAATAAGAAAAAGAAAAAAACTCAAAAAAATCATAATATTAAATAAATAAAAAAAAAAATAATAACATTGACAAGATGGAGACTGAATAGACTCCATAGATCAAAACAATGTATATTGTCACCCACATGTATCTACCATTAGATGACCTTTGTTCTCTCTCATCATCATCAATCAACTTAACAAACAAATGATTTTTTAGTTCCATATACAATGTAATGTATCATTAGTTAGTGAGTGAGTTAACTTCAACGGTAGCAACGTATTATTGTTAAACGCGTGTATATTTAACTATAACTATTATCATAATTACTTTAACGGTAATTAGTTTAAAATTAAAATGGTCGTTGCAGCTTGCTTGCACTCCGATTCAAATTATTGTTTTCGTAAGTTCAGCTGAACTATCCAGCTTTTACATATATTATGTATTTTTAATTTCTTAAATGGGACGGTGCGTCAACAGCGTCGGTATGGCTAGATGATTGTCGGCCCGTTGGAATTTCAAAACAGACCATTTGAGGATGTTTTTACACCGGGACGGTTTTCACAGTTTCAAGAAATTGAAGAAAGAAGCAATTTGTTTTAGAGGCTGTTTTAAGTTTTAAGAAATTGAAGAAGCAATTTGTTTTATAGGTTGTTCTGTAGATTATTTTTTAAACTGTATTTGATATGCAAATTCCATCAGGGTTGCCACTGCCATCCTGGGCTACAACAGCATCAGCTTTCAAGTCTGCAGGGGAACTCCCTTGCCGGAGCAGGCGATCTGTTACTGATAACCACATAGGGAACACTTTCATGTCATATGGATCAATCAATCCAATCCATAATGCTGATAGAATTCTTGATCCAGACCACAGTTATTCCCTGATCTGTCTTTTGCCAACATCTGTCGAAGATTTTCCAGAGGAATTTGAACACTTCAAAATTATTTTCCAAGCGGGTGTTGCTGTATAAGGCATGGAATAGTGCCAGGGAATTACCCTGCAGACTTAGAAGCTGATGCTGTTCTGGCCAAGGATGGCAGCGGTAAGTATCTAAGCATAGTCGACGCTGTCAACGACGCACCCTCCTATTCAAGAAATGAAAAATACATAATGTATGTAAATGCTGGAGCGCACACAGAAACCGAAACCGTGAGGGTTTCAAAAAGAAGACCAATATAATGTTGGTTGGTGATGGCAACGGAAGAACTATTGTTGTCTCCAGCAAAAAATGTGAAGGATGGCTCTACTACCTTAGCTCTGCTACTTTCGATACTTTTCCACACCTTTCTGTCTGCTACTTTCGGTACTTTTCTACACCTTTCTGTCTTCCATTTTTTTATTGTTTAATCAGCCATCAACAAATGCTCTGTCTTCATAACTGGTTAATTGATTTTTTAACAATGTTTTATGACATGTATGTATGGAGATAATGCCAATTAATAATCACTGACTAGTGAGTTCCTACATTGCAGATGCATCTGCTGTAGGATTTGTTGCACGTGACGACATTCATCAACAATGCAGGGCCCGAGAGCATCAAACCGTGACTCTAACAATGCAGGGCCCGAGAGCATCAAACCGTGACTCTAACAATGCAGGGCCCAAGAGCATCAAACAGTGACTCTACGGGTGGGGATTGATTTTGCAGCGATTTATAGAGGTAGTATTGTTGGTTACTAAGACACTGTTTATATTCATTCTCTTAAACAATTTTACAGAGAATGTAACATCTTTGGAACAGTAGATTTCATTTTTGGCAATGCAGCAGTGATTTTATAAAAATGTAACACATTTACGCTTGAAAATCAATGGGAAATCAAAGTCACACTATCACTGCCAAAAATAGGAATGATCCCAATCAATACACAATTGTAGGGTTGTAGCAGCAAATGATCTCACTGCCTTCAAGGCAGCCTATTCAACATACCTTGGAAGGCCCTGGAAATTGTACTCTCAAACAGTTTACCTGCAATCATTTTTAGACGACCTTATTCATCCTGCTGGCTGGTTGTAATGGTTGGGAGAATTTGCATTAAAAACCTTATACCTTATACGTTAGAGAATACATGGATGTTGGGCTTGCTGCAAGATTGGATGGTCGTGTAACATGGCTTGGTTATAGGGTGATTAAAACTCCGGAAAAACTAAAAGAGTTCAGTGCAATTATATTTCTCTTACGTTCTGCAGCGAGGGATCCCTTCTATAAAGGGCCTACAAGTTTATTGTTTTATTATTGCAATAAAGATACCATATGTTAAATCTATTTAGAGTTTGAAATGCTTATATGTAATATTGGGTTGGAGAGGTGGCTGAAAATTATGAACTTCCTTTCATCTCATGCTAAAATGTAATCTGTACTGTTATATTTATAATCTTTCAAATGTTAAATTTATGATCTTTCATTTTTATACTGTTACATTTATCTTATAATCTTTCAAATGTTAAATTTATGATCTTTCATTTTTATACTGTTACATTTATCTTGATTTGAAAAATTCAAAGTTATGTGGTTCTCATCTCTACGTCAGAGATAGCAGTTTGTCTAGACTTTATTTGGATGATATGGTAGGTAGACATTGTCACATGATGCATATTTCTGGTCATTAACAATAGGTTGACTCAGATTTCCAATCCCAAGTTCTTCCTCCATAGGTATGGTTGTTACCCAATTCCTTTTATCTTGTGAACCTTCATGACTGTGTACATCATCCAAGGGAATCTGTATTTGATGCTTCATCCCCTCTTTTCCATCCGTATTTTCTTGGTAAGTTTCATTCTTGCGCAAAAGAGGATCAAAAGATAGATGTGCTTGTCTAATCTTCATAAATGTGCATTCTGCCAATGGGTTTTTCCAAACTGCGTTTTATATGTCCATTTTGAGATTGGATTCATAACCAAGTGGACAACAAAACAAAAATTTTGAAGTACTTACTCTATTACCATCTTTCTCCTGTTATTGTTCAAGGGTGATACAATTACAAATTAGATTTGAACTATTCAATTTACGAGCCATAGGACTGTTGCCAGGATCGAAAGATGGTGAATGCTGCAGATCTAATTTTATGACTTTGGATCTATGGTGAATGCTGCGGATCTGATTTTATGACTTTGGATCTTGGTTTTGTTGATTTTTTAAATGCAATAGATACAAGCACAATATTTTTGAAAACTGATAATTACTTCTAATGATGTTGGTCTTCTTTTAATTTTTCCAATATATCATTAAGCAATTATACTTCAGAAATTCAACCATATAAAAGCAGTAAAACAGTAGAAATCACAATGCACAAAGAAAGCACAAGGTTTACACTAAGAAAACCCAATAAGGGGAAAAATTCAGCAACCTTTTCAATAGAGAAATTATTCTCTTCAACAAGAGACACACCTAGACCTTTGACCATGTTGAAAAATGCTGCAAGAAAGTCTCTATTTGATTTTGCCTTGGTCAATTGAGAAAACTCGAATTTCCACATCAGCAGACAACTTGGATGCAGTTAACTTGTGTGACATGGCTTGTGTCATTCAGTTCACTCAGTAAATTAGAGTTAGAGGAGTTAGAGCTCCGTTAAGCATGTGTGATTGTTAATTTGTAGCAATCAAGATCAATTATTTCAAGTTGTTTTCAGTTAAACTAGTTCTAATCATTGGAGGAACTAATGGAAGGTCAGTTGTGCAATGGAACTTCAGTGTAACACAATGATCATCCAATTAACTAATCAATCAACCCAAAATAGCTAGTACATGCTGAGAATTCGAGTACTGCAGTTGTGGTGGAGATTCTTAGGCAGTGTAATATCAGTTGTAGACTAGTCTTGAGTGTACATGCGTTATATGCAGTCAGATGATCAACCTTGGGAATTGCACAATCATTTTGGAGGAAATTCCTAAATAATAGGGGTCTAATTTCCTTAGGAATTGCGCCAGGAAATAGGAGGCTCAAGAGGAGGCAAAAATTGATTAAGTTTGGGTTAGAGCTTCTCAATGAGCAGAGAGATAGGTTATTCACTTACAAGTTGAGCTCAAATTGAGCTAGCAATTGTAATGCATCTCTATTCATCAAATTAATGCAAGTAGGCATAGGGGTTT
The DNA here is from genome assembly GCA_000404065.3 of Pinus taeda. NCBI lineage: Eukaryota > Viridiplantae > Streptophyta > Pinopsida > Pinales > Pinaceae > Pinus > Pinus taeda. The sequence continues at coordinate 29,458 of APFE030409818.1, read as the reverse complement.
TTAGCAGATTGCTTTCCCCTGGAAAAAATATTGTGTGCATGTGTGTTATTTCTTATCGCATGTTTGTGATTGATGTTCTAAATTGTGAATTGAACTCCGCAAAGCAGTAGAGTAGGTTTCTGTCTTGTGATTTTGATTAAAATTTCATGAATAGTTGCAAATCTACACCATAATTTCTACATGGTATCGGAATTGGATTCACATTAGAACAAGAATTTTGAAGTTGTTTCTCAAGAGTTTCGAATTTGGAGTTCGATGTAGCAAGATCTCTTCATAGTTGGGAAGATGACCTTCAATAGGCTGAGACTAGAGTATGCCTTGGAAGGCAGCTCTAATTTCATTGCATGGAAGGATCGCATGGAGGCGGTGTTGGATGACATTAGATTGCTAGAATACATCAAGACAAATGTTGCAAAACCACAGGCATCAGATGCAGAAAACCTAGGCCAATGGAAGAAAGAAGTACCAAGCGAGGAGAATAATCTTGGAGGGAGTACGGGATCACATTGTCTCAAATCTCCATGGAAAATAAACTCCTTTTTCATTGTGGAAAGCACTGAATTGTTCGAGAATAGTAGTGACCACAGGAAACTAGTGCTCAAGGATAAACTTTGAAATATCAAGATGCAGAAGAATGACATTATCCCGCAGTATTTGAGCAGATTTACACAAGTTCGTGATGAACTTGGTGGGGTTGGTGTTAATGTTGCAAGGGATGACTTGGTAATCCTAGCTCTTCTAGGCCTTCCCAAAAGCTGGCATAACTACTAAGATTTGGTGGACGAGAGGGAGAAATTACCGAATTGGTAATGCTTATGGTCTGATTTGGTACAAGAGGAAATAAAACTGAATACTAGAGATGGGAATTAATCCAAAGGCGAGGATGAAGAAAAAATTGCATTGGTTGGAAAGGGAAAGAAGCGAAAAGGGAAGAAATCTCAAACCAAACCAGAATCCAACCAAGGGGACAAGAAGAAAGATTTGTCCAAAATTAAATGCTTCAATTGTCCTGAATTCGGGAGGAGTAGCAAGTGAATCCTTGGCTTCACAGTTCAAGCTTAATTTCACCCTTATCGCATGCATGCCCAGCTCAGTGATGGGGAGCGTGTGGTACCTGGACTCACGTGCCTCTTTCCACATGATAGGGTGTAGAGAGTTTTTTCAGTGACCTGGAGGAGAAAGTTCTCCAAATGCACATCGAGTTGGGGGACGACAAAAGGTACAACGCAATCGGGATTGGTACTATAACCTTTCAAAGGGAGTCAAGCTCCCCTTTGAGACTCAAGGATGTCATGTTCATTTCAAGCCTAAAGAAAAATCTCATCTTTGTTGCAGTTTTGGAATACCGTGGTTATGATGTGATCTTCAACGGAAAGCATTCCTAAGATAGATAGCCAACGGAAAGGTGAAGCAGGTCGAGGTTCATGTGAAGAATCTGTATAAGCTAAATGTGGAAGATTGTGTTGCATTAAGCAGTAAGGCAGAGAAAATGCAGAGCCGCGATGGCGATGAACTTTGGCAAAGAAGACTTAGCCATTTGCATCATGGTGCCTTGAAGATTATGCAGCAAATAACCGTGCCTCCCTAAAGGAGCACTTGAGTAGCAGGATATATGCAAAGGATGTACCTTAGGGAAGTATGCAAAATCCTCATTCCATGGTTGGGACAACAAAGCACATGCAGTCTTAGAAAGGATCCACTCTGATGTCTATGGAACTTTCTTGAGTCTTGACAGCCTCCACTGCTAGACATAAATATTTTGTCATTTTATTGATGACTTCTCAAAGAAGTGCTAGATCTTCTTCATGCAGAAGAAATATGAGGCATTCTCCAAGCTCGTAGAATTCAAGGCGCTAGTTGGAAAAAACAACCAACAAGAAGGTGAAGGCTCTTAGGAGCGATAATGGAGGTCAGTATGTTTTGAATGAATTCAAAAAAATTGTGCGAAAGAAGGCATTGAAAGAGAGTTGACAACACCCCATAACCCATAGCAGAAAGGGGTTGGCTGAGAGAAAGAACCGTAGCATTGTGGGAGTTGCGAGGGCTATGTTGCATGACCAAGGCCTACCTCTACATTTGTGGGCTAAGGCATGCAACACAATAGTCTATATGCAAAACCAGAGTCCTCATCAAATTCTTGGTATGATTACACCAGAGGAGGCGCTTTCTTGGGGAGAAAGTCAGATGTGTCGCACTTTAGGATTTTTGGAGCCTCTGTTTACTACCATGTCTCCAAAGAATCAAGGAAAAAGCTTGAGTCGACAACAGAGTTGGGGGTATTTGTGGGTTACACATAAAATCCTCACAACTACGGTGTGTAATTACCTTCCCTTAGAATGACAGTTGCGCAAAGGGATGTAAAGTTTGATGAGGAGAAAGCGATGCGGTGCTCACTTGAGAGGAAGCTTCGGATCCCACTAGAAGAGGAGCTTTTAGCTCCAAAGGAGGAGCCTCATGAAGTTGTGGAGCACCCACAAGTAGAGGAGAAGAGAGTGGGGACATCCACTCAAGCAAAACCATCCAGAGAAGGCGGAAAAAGAACCAGGGAAGCCGATAGACTTGTGCAGGATGCGAGGGAGAATGTGGGAGCTCCTTCAAATTTGCGCAGACAGAGGAGGTCACCTGATCGGTACACTGGCTACATGGCTCTAATGATTGAGCTTGTATGGCTTGTTGCAATGGTGGAGGAATACGAAATTCGAATCCATTGTAAAGAACAATGTTGGCAAAGTGTTCCCAAGACCGGCAGATAAATTAGTTGTGGGTTCAAGATGGATCTTCAAGGTTAAGCATGCAGCAGACGGAAGCATAGAGAAGTATAAGGCCAGATTTGTGGCCAAGGGGTACTCTCAAGTTGAGGGAATTGACTATGAGGAAACCTTTGCTCCTATAGCAAGGTACTCATCCATTAGATCAATTCTTGCACTGGCTGCGCAGATGGAGTGGAAGATCCACCAAATGGATGTAAAGACAACATTTATCAATGGGGTTATTGAGGAGGAGGTGTACATCAAGCAACCAAAAGGTTTTGAGACATTTGATCAAGAGTCTCATGTGTGCAGACTCAAGCAAGCATTGTACGGTCTCAAAGAAGCACCTCGTGCTTGGTACACCAAGAAAGACAACTATCTCACTGGTTCGAGCTTCACGAAAAGTGAAGGGGATGCAAACCTCTATGACATCTTGGTAGAAAGTAAATTGCTTATTATTGTCTTATATGTTGATGATTTGATTTTAACTGGTGATAAGTAGCTGATCAGATCTTGCAAGGAAGACCTTTCAAGGGAATTTGAAATGAAGGACATGGGTTTCTTGCACTACTTCCTTGGGTTGGAAGTATGGCAAAGCAATGGGGAACTGTTTGTCTCAGGGTAAGTATGCAAATGAGATACTACATAGATTCCACATGGAGAGTTGTAAACCCATGGAGACACATCTAGCGACCAACTGGAGGAAGGAGGATGCCACTTCAAGTGAAGAAGTGGATGCTACCATTTATCGGCAGCTAGTGGGTTTGCTAATGTATCTTGTGAACATGACCAGATATGTGCTATGCAGTCAACCAACTGAGCCAAGCTATGGTTAGACCAACCAAATTGTTTTGGAAGGCAGCTAAGCATGTTTTACGGTACCTTGAAGGCACTACCCAATTTGGACTATCAATCAAACCAAAATATCTAGTGCATGCAGAGAATTCGAGTTCACCAGCTATGGTGGTGATTCCAAGGCAGTGCAACATCAATTGTAGACTAGTCTTGAGTGTACAAGTGTTGCAAGTAGTCAAATGATCAACCTTCGGAATTGCACAATCATTTTGGAGGAACTGCAACTACCTAGAAAATATGCGAAGTAGAGAGAGAGAATATTTTCACACGTGCGAGCTAGATAGAGAGAGAAAGAGATGAATTTTTTCCTTCTTTTCGTCCTCCTTTTCCTTCGCTTGGATGCCCAAAAGATTCTTGATGAGAGAGATCTAATTGTTGCCATGTGGAGGAGGTCGAATGTCTATATATATAGTGATATGCTGGGTCGAATGGGTGTGTTCTTTCCCTGGGCCGACTTGACTTGGAGGGAGGCCGACTTGACTTACTTTGGAGCCAAAATTTCAGATTCAAAAATTCAAATTTTCTTCTTTTAAAAGTCCAAATAGACATGACTCGAAAATATATTTTTCTTTTGACTCTAGCATGAAGAACATGCTTTATAATAATAATCTCTATAAATATATCAAGGTCCAAAAAAAATTATATTATGAAGACCGACCATAGTTACAAAATTCAACAGGTTTCAATATCATAGATGGGATACCCATCATAATGTTTGGAGGCAACACCTGCATCATATTTGCAATACCATCATAATGTTTGGAGGCAACACCTGCATCATCTTTGCAATATGAGAAATTTCTATGTGCGAACTCATGATGGATGGCATCATCAAGATCCCATGGCTTAGAGGCACAACTTTCACTGCCAAAATCTTCAGAAGCAGATGTCTCATTTTCATCCAATTCACAAACATCAGTACAACCTCCTGCTTCTCATCTTCTTCCAAATCTGGAAAGCAAGGCTGAATGTCCAAGGTTTTATGAGATTTCTCAGATTGTTCTGTTACACTGATTTCACATCATTCATAAGAAGAAGAAGAAAGAAACTCATTATTAGTATAATAAACTGCTACTACTTGAAATGCAACACAAACTTCCTCTGGATGAGGATTTCCGTATTCTCTACACCAAATCGGGTAATCCAATGCAGCAGCACCCGTATTCTCTACACCAAATCGGGTAATCCAATGCAGCAGCACTCAAATGTTCAGGCAATAAGGAATGGCATTGTTTTCTTATTTTTAAGTTCCATCCCAGCCACTTTTCTTAAAATCAATAAGAAAAATTTCTATATCTTGGGCAGCATAGTAAGCTGTTTTCATTTTTCCATGCACATCTTCTTCAAGAAGAAAGAAATCTGTAAATCAAATGCACTGAGGTAAATATTTGCAGCTCAAACGTTGTTCTTCCTAGATGATAGAAGGATTTTCCCACACCCTTTGGCGAGCCTAAGACGAAATTTCCAATGAGGTTCATATTCCTCCCTTCTGATGTGAAGTAGCTAGCACCATAAGGACATAGTATCCTGTCCAATAGGGCTCAGATTATAGGACATAGTATCATGTCCAATAGGGCTCAGAATTGCCATTATATTATCTTCGTCAAATAGGGCTCAGATTCTAGTGCAGTCACCAAGAGAGAGTATTTAATGCCTTGCACACTACTGCCCATCCTCACCTCCAAGCAAGAGACTGTTCAAATTCAACAGAATGCAGCTTTGTTCCCTACTAGGGTTGCCAGATGGGAGGAATGATATTAAAAACATTATATTATCTTCGTCAAATAGGGCTCAGATTCTAGTGCAGTCACCAAGAGAGTATTTAATGCCTTGCACACTACTGCCCATCCTCACCTCTAAGCAATACACTGTTCAAATTCAAAAGAATGCAGCTTTGTTACCTACTAGGGTTACCAGATGGGAGGAATGATATTCAAAACAGGCCCCTCATTGAATTGTTGTAGCATAACCACTAATCTTCATAAACTGGACTTTTCCCTCGACAATACCATCAATTATTATTGCTAAAAACTGCATCCTTAAATGTCAAGTCCCTAGCATCAATTGGCATCCCTCATGCATGCTGTTAGGGCTAGTACATTGATGCCAAGGACTTGGAATTTAATGATACAATTTTGAGCAGTAACAAACGACATTCACAAAGTAAAAGAAATGTCAATGAAGATTTTATCCGGCTCATACGCATCTGTACATGTCTAAATGTCACCAATAAAGGAGGACCTATTCGCACATTATGCAATGATGTTACTTCTTTATACATAGAGCCTTAGGGGTCATATGAACACAACGGATGGGGAACATAAGATTCACTAGCCTAATCAGAACTTCATAACAAGGACTTCCTAATGACCTATTCATAATATTGAAGTTTTGAACTTGTCACTTAACAAATGACTCACTCAAAATCTTGTTTATTCTTGATACCATACTAATCTTAAATCACCTTCCATGTCTTTTGTACAGGCCCTTGAGCATGGCTGCGAGGGTAGCAGTATGTTTTTAAAAAACATCTGTTAGAACCCCTTAACAATCTAGAAGAATAACCAGGAAAATAGCCTCTTCAAGTAATACAATTAATATAAGTTATAAGAAAAGTGTAGCAAGACTTTGTGGTTGCTAGGGATGTATAAGTTAGGAACAAGTCTGTAATGCACCAGCTATTCGGTTTCTAGAAATTTCAATTGGACTTGGATTAGTTATAGTCATGGGCTACTTGGATAGGTTAACCAATTTTGTTAAAATGTTATTCGAATTTTCATCTCTGAATGTTGATAGCAATGTGTCTGGTTCTACGAGATCATATGGCACCTTATCCCTGGATTTGGGAGATTATCATTAACTTTTGATCAAACCTTGTGTTGTATCGGTGGCCTGGTCAAATTTTGGGTGTTTTCAAGGTGTTTAAGTGACCTATTCTGGCTGGTCTATTTAATGCTACTCAGAGATCCATGAAGGCCAATTGTCTCGATACAAAAGTCCTCACAGCGTCTGGGTTTCTTCATTCAGCAAAGGGTCCGAGTTTCAAACTTGGCAATCCTAAATTCCTCCGAAGGGGAAATTCTAAATGCCCAGAATTCCATCATGAGTGAGGCCTAGCCAATATTTTTTAATTCGAGATTAAGTAAGACGTCGAACCTCTTCAACAAGGGAATAGGTGAATGAGTCGCAATGCAGCTATTATATTCAGAAAATATTGTATCATTTCCATGTTCACGTTAAAAGTACATGCAAATCCTTCCATTCACTGTTATTATTATTAAAGAATAAACATAATAAACATTATTACTATTTTTAAAGAGTAATTCCATTGAGTTAAGATGACTGGACGGATTGGGACTATGTCATCCGGATGAAATTACTATTTAGAATGATTATGGTAACAAAGGTGTGTTTATAGTTCAGTAGAGGGTAGATGTGTAGGGTAAATGTTTGTAAAATTTAATATGTATATATTGATTTATTTAAAAATATTAAAAGCTTAAAAGTAATATAGTCTAGGAAAAGTAAACTAAACATTTAAATCTCCACTCAATTAATAATAAAAATTTAAAAGTAATAAAAATAATAAAATTTAATTTGTTTTATTGTAATTGTGTTTTGCAGGGAAAGTTAGCTCTTCTAACTTAGGTTAAAAATTATGTTCTAGGAAAAATTGTATAAATAATTATAATTTAGATTGGTCAATGTTAAATTAATAATGGTTGATAGACAAATCATCCTCCAGTCTTGCTTTGGCAAGAACTAATGTGAAGTGGATAAGTAAATTGCTTGCTCAAGCAAAAGAACAAGCATAAATTTTGGTGGTGGATAGTATCCACTAGTAAGTCTACACATACTCGTACATAAGTGTTCCTACATAAGTACATAAGTGTTCCTACATAAGTGCGAAAGAAAATATAAATAATGGTAGGAAGTAACTCTTGTAATTATATTTTTTACATCTTAATCCTATCCATTTTTTATGCAAAGACTTGCTTAAATTATGGTGGAAAGTAATTGATGATAAATATGTTATCTACTTAAGTATAAGTTATTTTCAAATATTTAATTTTGGGTGGTTTTCTTGCAAAGTTTAAGAATAAATCACTACACAAATATCTAAAAATCATGCATGAATATTGCAACCATATCCATAAATGATGACATGAAATATTTAAGGGGGTTACCCACATGGCATTATATTGTGCAAAGACTTCAATAAGACTTTCAAGTTATGGTCCAATCAAATATTTGAAAATTATTTTTTTTAATAATGTTGAAACATAGATATTTATTTCTCAAAGTTAAACATTATAATTTGCATTGGTCAATGCTAAGCTAATAGTGATCAATAGACAAATTGATCATGTCTTTGCAAGGACTAATAATCATTCCATAACCATGTTATATGGACATAAAAACTTAATACTTTTAATAAACTTACAATATAACAATTTTCTTAACCATGGATATCCATTCCCACTTTACCATGATATTATTAATTTGTAAATAGATTTTGTTACAATATGATGGCTTATCAACACCATATGCCCAAAAGACATAACTCATTTCACAATCAAATATTAAAATGTAAAATATATTAGACATTACATATATCATTGATAACGGAGAAAGAGAGAGAGAGAGAGAGATGGGGAGAAAAGAGAGAGAGGAGGGGAAGCAGAGAAGGAGAGAGGGAGGGAGGGAGAGATGGAGTTGGAGGGAAGAACAAATACAAGGAAATAGAGGTAGAGAGAGAGAGGGAGTGACAAGGGAGAGATGGAGAGAGACTGTGGGAGAGAGGAGAGAAGAGAGAGAGGGAGACATAGAGATGGAGGGGGAGGTAGAGAGAAAGGGAGTGACAAGGGAGAGATGGAGAGAGACTGTGGGAGAGAGGAGAGGGGAGAGAGAGGGAGACATAGAGATGGAAGGGGAGAGAGAAGGAGAGAGGGAGGGAGATAGTGTCAAAGTTGGAGGGTAGAGAGAGAGAGATGGGAGGGGAGATAGAGGGAGGTGGGAAAGAAAGGGAGAGAGAAAGGACTTGACATAAATAAGGAGAAAAGGAGGGAAAGGGAAGAACAAAGACATGAAGAGATAGAGGTGGAGGGAGAGAAGGGAAAGAGAGAGAGGGATGCACAAAGATGGAGGGAGGATAGAACAATAGAGATAGAAGGAGATGAGGAGGGAGATTGTGACAAAGTTGGAGGGTAGAGAGAGAGAGATAGAGAGTGAGGGGTGGAAGAGACAGAGGAAGGTGGGGGAGAAAGGGAGATAGAAGAAGGAAAAGAGAGAGGAGAGAGAGATGGAGTTGGAGGGGGAGAGAGAGGGAGGGAAGAAGAAATACATAGAGAGGGAGGTGGAGAGAGAGATAGGGTGACAAGGGAGAGATGGAGAGAGTAGAGCAAGAAGGAAGAGAGAGAGTTTGAGATGGATCCAACCTAAATATGATATGTGTGTATATAAAAACTAGCCTAGATCCATCTTAACCCTGAATCTATCAAACGTCGAAAGGGGTCAAATCTCTTGAGGTGCAAACCTCTTTTGTGAGTGAAAATCTTTCACGGTGCAAACCTTTCCTCAAGTTTTGCACTCAAAAGAAAATGCACCTCAAAAGATTTGATCCCTCTCGATGCTTGATAGGTATGGGGTTAAGATGGATCTAGGCTGGTAGTAAAGCAACTAGTTCTTAAGGGGAGATTTGTGGTAACTATTGATGGAAGTTGTTGTATCTATTTCTTGAAGGTAGTTTATTGGTTGAGAAATTGTGCCAAGAAACCAACTCACCCTACTTTAGGCTCAAGTTGGCCCTTGAACCATAGGGGGCTCCCTCATATGTTATGAAGCTAATTGACTATTCATGGCAATGAACATTTTCCTTTTAAGCACAATGGCCGGGTTTAGGGGTTTGTTGAGAGGTGGTTTCTTAGGGTTTCAAATCCCTATTTCAACTAATGAAGCCCTCTCCTTCAAAGAGGTAAATCTAAGTATCAGCCTCTAACCATGATAGAAAAATGACAACTTTAAAGATGAGGAAAGAAGACTAAATAAGATATCAGCTAACAGTCATACTCATTCTAAATGTATAAGCTAGCAAATAAGATTAGAAAGCATGAAGAAAGACTTTCAACAACTTAACAATAACACAAATTGCAATTATACAGAAGGCAACAATCTTCAAATGCAAAGGAATTAACATAAACAGATAATTTATTTAGTTGCTCAGTAAAGAATAACTTTGTTAGGGGAACTAAGGGAGGTTGATATTTAGCTTAGCTTCTCCCTAAGATCCATACAACCTCAAATGCACAAAAGAAATAGATATGGAAAACACTAGAAAGCACTGACATATGAAGCAAATCTGCCATAAATTAAAACCATAAGCCTTTGATTGAAACTCTAGAATATCTAAGCTTTTACAAAATAGAAGAGTTTTGGGGGCCAAAAGCGAACCCTTCTACAATCAAAATGAAAGAATATATAGAAAATTACAATCTCAAAGTTGTTACAAGCTTTCAGGAATAAAACGCTAACAATAAACTAAAAATAAAATCAATATCTTCAATTTGTTACAAGAAATTTGGGACTGCCAGAAAATCCTCTACCTCAAAATCTTGAAATTGATTCTCTTCCTTGAAAATTGGAGCTGATAAAACTACTTCTATTATTTGTTCAACAAACACCCTCATGTCTAAAGTCAGGCATGTATGATTTAATACCTACAAATATAGATTTAATCCTTGAATCCTGTAGTTGCTAGGATTCAAAACTGCTAACTCTAAATGCTTTGCCACCTAAACAATGTAAATTTTGAAACGGGTATAGAGCGAGTATACTTCTTTAGAGAAGCAGGTGTTCTTGACTTTAATGTTCCACTATTGGGGCTAGTGGTCCGTCAATGGTGTATGTATGAATGGAACTTTCACTTATAATAAAACTCAGAGCTGACACACTTTCATGCATATGTTGTGAATATAGTAGGACTATTCTTGTTGTATTTGCAATGAATGTTATTTAACTTATGCTCATGCTTATGAACTATTTTGTTTGCATTTGTATGAATCATGTTGAATGTGTGTTGTTGTATTAATTCGTCACCTTAACTTGTGGAATATTACGCATGTTAGCTTGTAATGTCATTATGCTCATGTGTTCCTTTCAAGTTGTGTACTATTACAGGCTTTCAAGGGTCACACTTCATTTTCCCTTCGTGTGTTGGAACCTTCATGCATCGCACTTGACTTTCCACAAGGTCACACACTTGCTCTCACCAAAGTTATCGTACTTCACTTCGTGTGTTTTCGCGGTCAAGGCATAACATTACCACCCACTGTTGGGACTCCTACTCCAAACGGTGTGAGGTCTAGTTGGTACTTCATATCATGGAGATACCCTAAATGTTGGCAGGTCCAACACCGTCAACAGAAAAAAATCTTATACTCCTACTAAAAACTACATCCCAATATAGATCATCATAGAAATATGTAGAAATTAGGTATTTATCTAAATTTCAATTTCATTTGTAGTGATTTCTCCTTTTGAAAGAATATACTCCTACTCGAGTGTGGCAATTAATGATAACAAAATGACAAAGTAAATAAGTTTTATATATCCTACATATGACTTCAAAGTTTCTCACATATTTGATTTCTATAAAGAACCCTCTTAAAAAGAGCTTCTAGTTAATACATAAAGATATAACACATTTTCTTATTAATCAATTTTATAGATTACAAAATGGATAAACTATTAATTATGATAAGTTTATTATTGCTAGATTGTCGCTAAACCATAGCCCAACTACATAGGCTTAATGCACAATTACACATTACCAACACAATAAAATTTTGAAATATATTGGTTTGCCTCTACACCCCTATGTGATTTGTATAAAAAAATCCTCATTTTAATGTTTAATTCTTTTATGGTGTTGCAACACATAATTGTCGTTGAGAGTGACACTATAGCAATGACAATATAGTGGGTGATGGCATAATTGATTCACAATCTAGAAAAGGCACTCAATGTTTTCTAAATTTACATGGTAGGGACTAAACAACCATATAACCTTTATTAGATATAATAAATAACCCTTTTATGAGAAGTTCACATTCCATATAACCTTATATTGGTTGATATTAATGAGGGGATGCTTTGAATTTAAAATAATGATGTCCCTAGGGTGCAACTCAGTTGGTAATCGACGTGATATGAAGTATTATGTAAACTAAGAGATCCAATATTCAAATACCCTAGAAGTAACCCAATCTATGGAGAGGAGGATAGGTCATAGGCCCCAGAGGTATAGTGGTAGTCATCAAAATCAACCTCATGTCACATGAGCACGAGCCCGACCTAGTTATCAATTCCTATGGTTACAAAAAAAATGGTGAGTTACCCATAACACATTTATATATTGCCACTTTGATTGTATTTTTCTAACATATGAATCATTACATCAATGTATTAAATATAATATATTGGTTTGGTTTAAGAATCTTTTAACTTTAGACCCCTAGGGTAGCTCAATTGCCAATGGTTATATTATGAAGTATTATATAAATTATATGATCCAAGGTTCAAATCTTCCTATTAAATATGTGAACCATGTGTTGGGGCACGTGTGGTTTCACCTAAAATTATAATGGTAGTAATTGAATCAATCCCATATAACATAGATACGAATATAACCTGAGTAACAATTACTCTAATCACAAGGAGAAAAAAAAACAAAAACAAACAAATCAGAAACCAAACCCAAAAAAAAAAAAAAATGCAAATACAATTATAATGGTATTAGTTGGAATCAAACCCATATAACATCAATACAAATATAACCTGATCAACCATTCTTCTAATCATAAATAAATAAATAAATAAAAAAACAAAAAAACAAAAAAACAAAAAAACAAAAACAAAAAACAAAAACAAAAACAAAAACCAAACCAAATCCAACAAAAAAATTTACAAATATAACTTGATTAACAAATAAAAAACAAAACAAAACAAAAACAAATAAACCAACCAAACCACAACTTGATCAACAACCTGATTAATAAATAAAAAACAAAACGAAACAAAAACAAACAAACCAAACCAAACCAAACCGAAAAAATTAAAAATACAACCTCATTAACAATTCTTCTAAACCCAAAAAAATTGAGAATACAACCTCATTAACAATTCTCCTAAACCCAAAAGGAAGAAAGGGGAAAAAAAAAAACAATCAAACACATCCACAAAAGCCAAAAAAAAAATAAGTATCCTTCCCACAAAGGCAATCATGCTTTTTTCCCACTATGAAAAGCACCCATGCATTATGTATAATATATTGTCTTGATTGTCTTGATATATGAAGCATAAGCTTTGAGTACGTATTATTTTCACTATGAAGTTATATAATAATGCATTATATATAAATAATAATGATATCCTTTAATTTACAATAAGGAACTTAATTTGATTACAGGTGTTTTTCCTAAAAGATGAAATGTTTTATTTTCATAGTATAAATTATGAGATAAATATTAATTAAAGTTAACTAAATTATATATATTAACAAAAATATGATGAGTGGCATGTACAATGAAAAAATTAAAATATGTATAAGGACTACGGATAGCATCAAATAACGAAACAAAGTTTTAATGGTTTATCATTCTCATGGGAAAAGGCATTAGTAATTAGTGGATTTTCCGTTATTATTGGATTTTTATCCACAAAATATGAGCTTGGCACAATTAATACAAAGAATCATTTTATTAATATGAGGCTGATGAAAGAAAAAAAAAACCTTAGAGTTCAAAAAAACCTTAGAGTTCAAAATGTAATGGTCGATATTCATGTCAATATAAGAGTGTATTTAGAGGTTATATTTATAAATGTAAATGGGATGCTCACCTTCACACCCTTCCTCATAATTCTTGTATTTATCATAAGGAATTTACCAATTCCAATACCAACCAAACGCCTTGGAAATGATGGGAGTTGATTCACTAGCACACTTCATGTCATGTTCTCTCCGTTTTGGGATATTTTAATCTATCAACAATATTCTAGCTGTATAATACTTTAGGTGTATAGGTGATTGATTATGGATTAAATATGTCATAATTTTTGAAAGGTTATGGTTTTATTTTCATGGTTGTTGTTTGGTGTTTTTGGTTATGAGTTATTTTGTTTTCTTTGTGTTTGGTTGTGGATTTAGTTAGCCAATGAAATAATATTTGAAGGAGTTTTAACTAGTGAGGTTTTGAGTGAATTGTTAGATACACTTTTATGTCTTGATGGTTGCTTTTCTTTCTCTTTACTAAGGATCATTGCCATTATTGCTATAGATTTTGTGTTCTATATGACTTGCATGAGGTGAAATGTGTTCTTCAAAGATGTGAAAATGAGTACTAAAAGTCTAATGTAGGTTAGTAAACTCCACCATTGAACGAGGTTAATAGAAAGAGAAATATGAATGCAAGTAAAGAATTTGAGGGTTAAGGTTGTGAACATTATGAGATGGAGACAAAATTTTAGTTGTTGGCATTGGGATAAAAAAATAAGGAATTATAACTTTCATGATCATTTCCCATATGCACCATTTAGAACTAGATCCCTAGCTTGGAGTATTGAAATCATTGGTTATTAGAGTTGTGGGGTATATACAAACTCTCCAAGGGATCATTCAATGCTTCCCCCATCCCCTTCTAGAGTTTATGGGTCATTTGGAGACTCATCTTCTAGTGGTTGCCCTTTGATTCATGGTGGAACCCTTAAGTCTAATGTGCCTTTGAACTGGATATGGAAGAAATTGTTGGAGTTGGTGTTCCTAGAGGTTAAATTGTAGAGAGTATGTGTAAGGAAGGCATGGAAATAGAGACTCAATTGGGCCCAATCATGTAGAAATTCTAGTATTTTTATCAATCTTGAATGTCATTATGTTTTGTCAATATTAGTATTGTCATTACTATTTGTAAGGTAATGCACTTGCTATAACTACTCATATAGTCTTAAAGTTGGATCAACTAGTAAATTTTGGATAAATAATGGCATTACTTCTTTTTTCAGATGAAAAAAACACTTGCAATATTTACATACAAAATCCCTTCAATATAGATTCCACAATCAAACTAGAAGAAAGTCAAAGGCTTGCTAAATTAGACTATAATCAAAGAGATCTATAAAGAGACTCACATATGTTGCCCATGTGTATGTTAATCCTATCAACAAAACAAAACCCAAAGATTTCACCAATACCTCAAAAAAATAAAAAATAAAATAAACATTGATTCTAAAGCTAAGGGAGTAGGATCAAGCCTTCCTCCCTTATTGTGTTTTCCTCCATATATACGAAATGCATATAACCTATATCATCTACAAGGCCCTTCTTAGACAGTGAATCAACTACAGAATTTGACCCTTGAAGATGTGTTGAAAGGTAATCTGATGAAAGGACTACTTGAGGATGGTTATGTGGGAGATCCAACCGCTAAGATTTAGACGAGAGAAATTTGTATTAGCATAAACCCCTTCAATGAGGGTCTTAGAGTCTCCATATACGTGAATAGTGTCCATAGACAATTTCCTAGAAAACCGAAGAAGCCCCCAAAGCACCAGAATCTTCGCGCACATGCTTGTTCTTGCTCCTCCATTCCACGATATCTTGTAATGTAACCTATGATTTATCCTTAGCCAAACACCACAGCCACAAATACCTCTCTGAGTCGCTCCATCAAAATGACCAACAAGATAATGAATGTCAGAAGGGATGAACTAGAATGATATATATTTATCCTTTTGTATACAAACACTAAGTGTATCCATCCACATCCCAATGTTGAAAGAAATTTTGCAAATTTCAATTGGGAAGCCTTCAAATATGTGACCATTTCTTGCACGCTAGATTTCCTATAAAGAGAACAGTGAAGTGGCCTGATATTTACCCCCATGCTCAATCCACCAACATAGACATTGTTCAATGGAATGAAAACTTCTAAAAGGGATGTTAAGATGCAATAGAATTCTTCTCCATACTTGTAATGCCATGGGGCACTCCAATAAAATATGTACATTTGTCTCAATCAAATCTTGGCATAGTGGGCATCTACTAGGCCCACATACACCTCCCTTTTGGAGATTTTCCCAGGTGAATGTTTTGTTATGCCAAACCAGCCAGGAGTATAGATTAATCTTAATAAGGACATTCAGTCTCCAAATATGATAGAACCAACAAGGATGAGTAAAGGAGAAGTGTGTGCACATAATGTACCTATAGGTGTCTACTACATCCACTGAGTTACTCCTTAACTTCCCTGCCTAGGTGATGTAATCTCCCTCCTCCAATCTACAAAAACTCGCCCTTTTTAGTTCTTGTATGTAGTCATTCCATTCTTCTACGTTGTGAACGACCAGACCAATATCCTCGACATTTCTCCAAACATGAAACTTGCCTCTCCATCGAATTATGACTTGTTCCAAGAAAAAGAAACCTTTGGGTTGTAATCTAACCATAGTGTCCTCTGTGAGGGGATTATCACCCTCACACCCAGTGTTTTATCAATGCCAATAATGTTGCGGGTTCCTTTGCCAAATGACCATATAATTCTCTGGAGAAAACAAACTTTAACCTTGTTGAAGCTAGTCCAAATGTAAGAGCTGGATTTTTTCCCAATGTGCCCCTAACTATAATGTTCTTATTTGATTTTTGTATTACACTACCATAGAATTCAAATGTAAACTTATCTAATACTAAAATATGTAATTGTTCTTAAAAAAACAAACAAACAAACAAAAACATGATAATGAATCTATATGCATTAATTGCATTATATGCATTAATTGCAAATGTATTTTTTGTATTTATCATTGTAATCTTTTTCTTTTCTTACATTTTTTAAATAGATATTAATTTTTATTTTTAATTTTATTTTTGAAATTTGTATTCTAATTACTCAAGAGACATCAAACCTAATTTCATAAATAATTGTCTCATATAAAAACTCGAATAATATATATATATTATATATATATATATATATATATATATATATATATATATATATATATATATATATATATAAATTTAAAAATCATTTTTTATTATGATGCATAGTTAGATCTTAAATGTAATCTTACATACACATATATTTAATATCACAATAGGCGTTGGCCATATCCTCAATAAGATGTTATGATCTTTCTACATCATTCTTCTCATTGCTTGTATTCTTCTTTTACCCCTTATTTATCTTTACACTGTCTTATCTCATCTTTCACATACCCTTATTAGAAACTTCTCCTTATTCTTTCGTTAAATTTTTTATTTTTATTTTTTAAGAGAGGGGCTAGTTCCCAAGCAGAAGCATTATAGGGCCCTCTTTTATTACATTGTATACATATCAGACAACACTGATCATTGTCACATTGGAACCATCATACAATCGGAATATTCGCCATCACATTAGCTAGAATATACACCATAAAACAGTATATGCTGCAGCGCAGCAACACGAAGAGGGTTCGAACATAAGTGAGGTGCGAATTAGCCGACTGCCTTGTCCGCTGAGCCATGCACTCATGTACTCCTTAAATTGTTCATAATAAACATAAAATATATATTTATTAACTATAATATTACAGTTCATAATATTAAAATTTAAACATGATTCAACTAACAAACTTATCGACCTTTACTCACCATTTAGCAAATAAATAATATAACTACTTTTTATATTACTTCTTTATTGACCTAAGATTATCATCATAATTTATTTTTTTAAATCATTATTTACAGTTAATTATAATTTAAATTAATCTTAAATCATTTATTTATGTACATATAAACCACGAAGATTATAAAATTGAGAAAGAACCAAAACAAAAGGAAATTGAATCTTCTCGAAAATTGCCCCACCACAAAGAATTTAATTTAAGTTAATTAAAGACTAATTAACTTATAGTCAGGAGTGTCGTCAATGTTTTTTTGTTCCCGGTTGTAGAGGCGAAAAAAAATAGATTCTTATGGGATAATAATGAGACCCTTGCCCCACCACCAAGATTTTAAGTTAATTAAAGACTAATTAGCTTAGTCCTCAATGCTTTTTTGTTCCCGGGTATAGAGGCAAAAAATAAATAGATTCATATGGGATAATATTGAGACCCTTCATTGTAATTTAATGTTGGAGATGTATTATGGGATAATAATGAGACCCTTCATTGTAATTTAATGTTGTAATTTAATGTTGGAGATGTATTTGGGACATGTTTCATGTGTAAAATGAAAAATAGTTAATTAGCTGTAGTTTGAGTGGTTGGAAGAAATGTTTGTTTTTTTTTTTTTTTTTTAAGTTTAATTTTTACATGTAATATATTGTGCTCATAGTGAGTATATTTTTGAAATGGTTTTGAGTTTTGTTGTTTAAGAATCACTTAAAGACAGAAATATGTATATCTATCATATGGAATATAAAGAAATTTCTTCGAAAACAAATAGATGTACAAAGTTAAATTTTAATTGAAAATAATATTTAGTTTCATGTATAGAATTAAGGTTGAATATTATTTGAAAGTACATGACTTTATTATTATAGCTTTCATGATGACAATACATGACAATGATTTTCTTGTAAATATTATCTAGGTTGAAATTGTAAGTTGGTCTCGGAGTATGATCTAAAACTACTTTCAATTGGCTAAGAGCTTGTCTTCCCCAGATGCAAAGAAACAGGTTAACAATCTAAGATCTAGAAGCATCTAGTATGAATGGAACTTTGCCCGCTTTATGAACTACTTTTGAGATTATTTCAAGTGGCTAGGTTTTGTTTGGATACATCGATGGCATTGTTTCTCGAGGCTTGAGATTGTTTTAATAAAGGCTAGACCTAAATATTCTAAACATTTTATTGTTTTACACACACAACGTTTTAATTGATGAAAATGTTAAGATATTTCATAATGAAAATTTTCAATTTTCAATATTGTACATTTAAGTGTAATTATTGAATTAAAAATAAGACAAGCATAACTCATTACTCCCTGTCATTTAACTCTTCTTCTTTTTTCCTTTTTTTTTGTAGAATGTAATAAAATCTATCATAATGTAGTTGTCAACTAATATTGAGGACAACCATCATTAATTGTTATTAATGAATGCAAATTAACTCATCACTATTATTCAAGGAAAATTAGACTACTTATAATGATTAATTGGTCATTTATAAAGGGGTAAGGTTTTATTTGTGTCAAATATCTTGTTATATTGAATTGTTAACTTATTTCTTTGTATTTAAGGAACATGAAGTTCCCTTAAATAATCTAAAACAATTTTAAATTTTACTCAAAAACCAATAAACCATTTTTCTTTTTTTAAAATTAAATTTATATTTTAATTAAAATATACATTTAAATTTATAAAAATAAATAAAATATTTAAAATTACAAAATAACATATTAGAAAATACAAAAAACTAGTGAAAAATAAAGACTAGCATAACCAAACAATATAAATAAACGAAATAATTAGTATACAAAATTATGCATTTTGTATCACTACAATTGGGCAATACTTTCCTTCCTCGTCACTACTTAATTTGTGATTATAGCCCATATTTTTACGTGATAGTTTGTTGACAAATGCAGCAAGAAATTCTCAATTTGATTTTACCTTGATTAAATTCAGAGAAAAAAAATTGAATTTCCGCATCAGCATACAACTTGGATGCAGTTAACTTGTGTGACATGGTTTGTGTCACCAAGTTTACTCAATAAATTTGAGTTGAAGGAGTTAGAGTTCAATTAAGCATGTGTGATTGCTAATTTGTAGAAATCAATGTCAGTTAACTCAAGTTGTTTTCAGTTAAACTAGTTCCAACTTTTGGAGGAACTAGTGGAAGGTTAGTTTTGTAGTGGGACTTCCATCAAAAATCAGTGATCGTCCAATTAACCAATCAATCAACCCAAAATAACTAGTGCATGCAGAGAATTCAAGTTCCACGGGTGTGGTGGTTATTCCAATGCAGTGTAACATCAGCTATAGACTAGTTTTGAGGGTACAAGTGTTGCACACAGTCAGATGATCAACTTTGGGAATCACATTCAATTTGAGGAATTTCCTAAATAATAGGGGACTACTTTCTCAAGGAATTGTGCAAGGAAATAGGGGCTCAAGCAAAGTCAGAAATTGACTAAGTTTGGGTCAGAGCTTCTTAGTGAGCAGAGATATAGGTTATTCACTTGCAGGTTGTGCTCAGTTGAGCAAAGCAATTGTAATACATCTTTATTCATTATATTAATGCAAGCAAGCATAGGGGTTTTTAGCAGATTGCTTTCCCCTGGAAAAATATTGTGGGCATGTGTGTTATTTCTCATTACATGTTTGTGATTGTTGTTCTAAATTGTGAATTAAATTATGTAGAGTAGTAGAGTATGTTTGTGTCTTGTGATTTTGATTAAAACTTCATGAGAAGTTGCAAATCTACACTATAATTTCTACATGGTATCAGAGGGGGAATTTCGAAGTTGTTTCTCACGAGGCGCGAATTTGTTGTTCAGTGTAGCAGGATCTCTTCAGAGTTGGGAAGATGACCTTCAACGGACTGAGACTAGAGTATGCCTTGGAAGGCAACTCAAATTTCATTGCATGGAAGGGTTGCATAAAGGGGGTGTTGGATGAAAATGGATTACTATAATACATCAAGAGAGATGTTATAAAGCCAACATAATCTGATGTCCAGAACCTAGCCCAATAGAATAAATATGTAGCCAAGGTGAGGAGAATAATCTTGGAGGGAGTGTGTGACCATATTGTCACACATCTCCATGGGAAAGGAACTCCTTATACAATGTGGCAAGCACTAACAAATCTATTCCAAAATAGCAACAACCCTAGGAAACTGGTGCTCAAGGATAAACTTTGAAATATCAAGATGCAGAAGAATGACACCATTCAACAGTATTTGAGCAGGTCCACACAAGTTTGTGATGATCTTGCAAGAGTTGGTGTTCTTTTTTCAGATGATGACTTGGTAAGCCTATCCCTTCTAGGCCTTCCCAAGAGTTCACATAACTACCAAGATTCGGTGAATGGGACGGAGAAACTACCGAACTGGGAACACTTATGGTTTGATTTGGTACAGGAGGAAATAAGGTGGAATACAAGAGATGGAATTTCCTCCAAGGGTGAGGATGAAGAAAAATTTGCATTGGTTGGAAAGGGAAAGAAGGTAAAAGGGAAGGAATCTCAAACCAAACTAGAATCCAGCCAAGGGGACAAGAAGAAAGATTTGTCCAAAATTAAATGCTTCCATTGTCATGAATTCAGGCACTATGCCATGAAGTGTCCACACAAAAAGGCAAGCAAGAAGACCTCGAGAGGAGTAGCAGGTGAAGCTTTGGCTTCACAGTTCGAGCTTGAATTCACCCTTATCGAATGCATGGCTAGCACACTAATAGGGAGCGTGTGGTAGTTGGACTCTGGTACCTCATTCCACATGATATGGTGTAGAGGATTTTTCAGTGACCTGGAGGATAAATAGCTCCATATGCACATTGAGCTGGGGGGATGATAGAAGGTACATTGTGATCAAGATTGGTACAACCACCTTTCAGAGAGATTCGGGCTCCCCTCTCAGACTCAAGGATGTCATGTTTGTTCCAGACCTAAAGAAGAATCTCATCTATGTTGCAGTTTTGGAAGGTCATGGTTATGATGTGATCTTAAGCAAATGGAAATCATTCTCGAGACACATAGCCATGGGACCGGTGAACTATATTAGGGTTTGTGTGAAGAACATGGATAGGCTAGATGTGGAAGATTGTGTTGCATGAAACACTAAGGTGGAGAAATTGTAGAGTCGCAATATCGGTGAACTTTGGCACAAAATACTTGGCCATGTGCATCATCGCACCATGAATATTATGCAACAAATAACCACTGGTCTCCTCAAAGGATCACTTTAGCAGCAGTACATATGCAAAGGATGTACCTTGGGGAAGTATACAAAATACACATTCCATGATCAGGACAGCAAAGCACATGCGATCCTGGAAAGGATCCACTCTAATGTCTGTGGACCTTTCTCGACATCCTCCACTGCTAGACACAAATATTTTGTCATTTTGATTGATGATTTCTCAAGGAAGTGTTGATCTTCTTCATGTAGAACAAAAATGAGACATTCTCCAAGTTCGTATAATTCAAGGCACGGGTTGAGAAAGAAACTGGTAAGAAGGTGAAGGTTCTCAAGAGTGATAATGGAGGTGAGTATGTTTCAAATGAATTAAAAAATTTATGTGTGAAAGAAGGCATTCGAAGAGTGTTGACGGCACGCCACAACCCATAGCAGAATGGAGTGGCTGAGAGAAAGAATCGTAGCATTGTGGGAGCTATGAGGGCTATGTTACATGACCAAGGCCTAACTCTGCATTTATGGATTGAGGTATGCAACACAGTAGTCTTCTTGCAGAACTAGATTCCTCATCGGGTTCTTTGTATGATTACACTATAGGAGGCTTTCTAGGGGAGGAAGTCGGATGTGTTGCACTTTAGGATTTTTGGAGCCTTTGTTTACTACCATGTCTCCAAAGAATCAAGGAAGAAACTTGAGTTGACAGAAGAGTTGGAGGTATTTGTGGGTAACACAAAAACTCATCACAACTACTGTGTGTACTTACCATCCCTCAGAATGATAGTTGTGTCAAGGGATGTAAAGTTTGATGAGGATAAAGTGATGTGGTGCTCTCTTGAGAGAGAGCTACAGATCCCACCAAAAGAGGAGATTTTAGCTCCAAATGAGGAGCCTCAAGAAGTTGTGGAGCAACCACAAATTGAGGAGCAAAGATTGGAGACATCCAAAGAAGGAAGAAAAAGAACCAAGGAAGTTGATAGGCTTATGCAAGATGTGAGTGAGAATGTGGGATCTCCTTCAAATTTTCATAGGTAGAGAAGGTCACCTGAATAGTACACTAGCTACATGGCTCTAATGACTAATATTGTAGAGACTGAGCCATCCTATTTTGAGGAATAAATAGAGAAAATTGTATGGGTTTATGCAATGGTGGAGGAATATGAATCCATTGTAAAGAATAGTGTTTGGGAAGTGGTCCCAAGACTGCCAAATAAATTAGTTGTGGGTTCGAGATGGATCTTCAAGGTTAAGCATGCAGCAGATGGAAGCATAGAGAAGTATAAGGCCATATTTGTAGCCAATGGTTTCTCTCAAGTTGAGGGAATTAACTATGAGGATACCTTTGATCATGTAGGAAGGTATTCATCCATTAAAGAAATTCTTGCTCTGGTTGCGCAGATGGGATGGAAGATCCACCAAATGGATGTAAAGACAACATTTCTCAATGGGGTTATTAATGAGGAGGTGCACATCGAGCAACTAGAAGTTTTGGAGGCATTTTATCAAGTGTTCATACTCAAGTGAGTGTTGTACGGTCTCAAGCAAGCAACTTGTGCTTGGTACACCAAGATCGACAGTTATCTCACTAATTTGGGCTTCACCAAAAGTGAAGCGGATGCAAACCTCTATCACATATTTGTAAAAGGTAAATTGCTTATTATTGTCTTATATGTTGATGATTTGATTTTGACTGGTGATGAGCAATTGATTAGATCTTGCAAGGAGTACCTTGCAAGGGAATTTTAAATGAAGGACATGGGTCTCATGCACTACTTCCTCGATTTGAAAGTATGGCAAGGTGATGGGGAACTATTTGTGTCTCAAGGCAAGTATGAAAATGAGATACTCTAGATATTCTGCATGGAGAGTTGTAAACTCATGGAGACACCTCTAGTGACCAACTGGAGGAAGGAGGATGCCACTTCAGGTGAGGAAGTGGATGCTACTATTTGTCGGCAGTTAGTGGGTTCACTAATGTACCTTGTGAACACACGACCATATATGTGCTATGCATTCAACCAGTTGAACCAAGCTATGGTTAGGACAACCAAATTATTTTGGAAAGCAACTAAGCATGTTTTATGGTACCTCAGAGGCACTACCCAATTTGGACTATGGTACAAATGGACAGAGAGAGTGAAGTTGTGTGGATTCACAGATGTAGATTTGCTAGGGAGTCCATCCGACTGAAAGAGTACATCTGGTGGAATTTTCAGCGTTGGGTCCACAATTGTTTCCTGGTACAGCATGAAGCAAATATTTGTGGCACTCAGCTCAATAGTAGCAGAATACATGGCTGCAAGTCAAGAAACATGTGAGGCGATATGGATGAGAAAGATACTTGTAATATTGTTTGGTCAGATGATGGATCCAATTGTGATCTGCTATGATAATCAGAGTTGCATCAAGCTCTTTGAGAACCCTATATTTCACAATCGATCCAAGCATATAGATATCCATTATCACCATTTGCGGGACTATGTGCAGAGGCAGATAATGTTGCTATAATACATTCTAACATACGAACAAGATGTTGACATTTTGACAAAGGCCTTGTCAAGAGGGGAGTTTGAGTTCCACAGATGCAGGATAGGGGTGGTGGATAATATTTGTCTTCCTGAGAGGGAGTGTTGAAAAATGCAGCAAGAAATTCTCAATTTGATGTATCCATTATTAAATTGAGGAAATTCTAATTTCCACATCCACAGACAACTTAGATTCAGTTAACTTGTGTGACATGGCTTTTGTCACCCAGTTTACTCAGTAAACTCGAGTTGGAGTAGTTAGAGTTCAATTAAGTATGTGTGATTGCTAATTTGTAGCAATCAAGGTTAGTTAGCTCAATTTGTTTTCACTTAAACTAGTTCCAATTGTTGGAGGAACTAGTGGAAGGTCAGTTGTGTAGTGGGACATCAGTCAAACTCGGTTATCATCCAGTTAACTGATCAATCAACCCAAAATAACTAGTGCATGCAGAGAATTTGAGCTCCCCAGTTGTAGTGTAGATTCCAAGGCAATGTAACATTAGTTGTAGACTAGTCTTGAGTGTACATTTGTTGCATGCAGTCAGATGATCAACCTTGAGAATTGCGTAATCAATTTGAGGAATTTCCTAAAAAATAGGGGCCTAATTTCTCAAGGAATTGCGCAAGGATATAGGGGCTCAAACAGAGGCATTAATTGACTAAGTCGACATTAGAGCTTCTCAGTGAGTATAGAGATAGTTTATTCACTTGCAGGTTGTGCTCAATTAAGCAAAGCAATTGTAATACATCTCTATTCATCAGATTAATGCAAGCAAGCATTGGGGTTTTTAGCAAATTGCTTTACCCTGGAAAAATATTTTGTGCATGTGTGTTATTTCTCATTGCATGTTTGTGATTTATGTTTTAAATCTTGAATTAAATTCCGCGGAGCAGTAGAGTAATTTTGTGTCTTCTAATTTTGATTAAAACTTCATGAGTAGTTGTAAATATACACCATAATTTCTACAGGGTTTTAGGTTTTTTATATTACACATAACTTTTATTTTGTGAGGTAAAGATTTGTATTGCATGATAACATAGATATACATTCTAATCATCACAAGTTTGTCTTGGCTTGCCACTAGGGAAACTAGACCAAACATAAAATTTCAACTATTACAAAATATCATAAGGAAAAAAAAAAGTTTTTTCTTCGAAATACAAAATAACCAGATAATCTATTTAGCTAAATTGTGCTAAAACAAAAGAAAATGAAAGAAAAGGAGAAGTAAAGAGGTATATATACATGCATGTCTATTTTCAAAATCCATATCCTCGATATGGATGGTCTCCTTGTTGTTGTTAGGAGACAAATCGAGATCAGGAAGAGGTCCCAATTGTTGTTCAATTCTTGCAACCCTATAGTCCATTTCCATCATGAAACATTGCATCTTATTCAAATACAATATGACATCGTTCTTGAGATCATTTCAGCCTACAAGCACTCTACCCAAGAGGAATTTGAGCTACCAATAGATATCCATTGTATACATCTGCTAATTACATCTTCCCCCTATATGACCAGCATTAGGAACCCAATCTACCACCTCAACAAGAAGTGATGTGTCTATTAGATTGTGTCACTTACTGGAGAGCTCTTGTTCCTCCCAAATGATTTCTTCTTAAACTGGTTGAGGTGTCAACTCCTGATGGCATGAAGTCAATCTCCTGGCCCAAGTTTGAGCTCTAGATTGGCCATGCTCCTGATAATAGGAAACTCCTCTTTGAACCCTAACATGTTTTCTATGCATGGTAGATAACTAGAGGGAAAAGAGATTAGGAGTTGAAACCAAAAAGTGAAAAAAGCTCCTCACATAGCCATGATTCTATGACCATGCCTTCTAGTGGCTAGAAAAAAACGTTGTTTAGAACTATTTGTTGAAGATTAAATAAAACCCGGTCAAGGGTTAGTATTAAAATTATAAAACCAACGAATCCAAACATATCTAGTCCCATATGAACCATCGGGATCTTGGGGGGCTCTCTTGAAGAGCATAGATGTGGTGTTTTCTCTGCTTGGTAGACAAGGTGTAGCTTTGTGTGACCAGGCATATGAGTGAATTCCCAAAAATTCAAAGTGCCATGCAAACAAGTGCCTTCCTCATTCTAGGAACAGGAAGCGGTGTGGTTGTGTTAGCCTTTCCCTTCTAGATGGAAGGTTGGTGACAGGGCTAGTCCATTAAAAAATCCATCAAGCCCAACATGGATAATTTCACCTATAACAAACTACAACCCATCAAGTGAGAGGGGGGACCTAACTAGAGAAGTGGGGATGAAAATTTCTAAATCCATAGAGGTAACACTCTTCACATCTGTGTGTACTGCAAAAAACCCTATGCGACATTTAGAATCCTGATAAGGTGGCCTTTTGATGGCCCTTCATTGATTGTTGAAGGATTGACAAAATTACAGTGATGAGTACAAATCATGGGAGTTGTACTTTTATCCATGGTATACCTCCACAAATCTCTCAAAATGCCTTTTCACGTAGGTAATCAATCATGGTAATGGATGTAGAGCAAGCCTTTCGAGTGGTGCACTGTGAAAATTGTTGTCATGTTATGTAGGACTTAAATGATTTCCAGGGGGGGCATGTTTTCATGTCTCGTCGACTCGTGGGTTGGTGGGGAGATGGAAACATGTCCCCCC
>APFE030409812.1:21593-85650 GCA_000404065.3 Pinus taeda | reverse complement strand
AACCTGCAGAGGGCTACAACCCTCTCTTGTTTTCCAGCTACTTCTGGAAGGGAGCTACTACCCCCTTAGCTCTTGTACTAGTGGATATACTAGTACATAGGTGCTGACCTACAGAAGGCTGCAACCTTCTTTTCTTCAGGGACCACGTTTCATCAATTTTCAGACTGGATCCATAAGTACAAAACAATCTCTGCTGCAATACAATCATCAACTTATACTTGCATCATAAATCTTTAAATCACCCAATACTGAATCACTGAAACCCTGTCATCAAAAACACAGAACGCAAACCAGAGTCCAGAACTCTGCAACAACCAGTAGAATCAATAGCAACCTGAAATACCAAATCTCATAATGCATACGCTACTTTACTATACCAAAACCGCATGTATACGCGCTTTCACCTCATACAACCCGCGTACAGATCTAAAGATAATTACTTGTACCTTCGCTGTTATATCAACCCAATCCAAGCAACACAAACCGATAACCAGCAATACTAGATCTTCGCACTTCGTCAGACCTTCATTCCTTACCTTTCTTTTTGTCTAATGATCTTCTCCTTATATAGGTTA
Organism: Pinus taeda; assembly: GCA_000404065.3. Taxonomy (NCBI): domain Eukaryota; kingdom Viridiplantae; phylum Streptophyta; class Pinopsida; order Pinales; family Pinaceae; genus Pinus; species Pinus taeda. The sequence goes on along the minus strand of APFE030409812.1, from coordinate 85,075 downwards.
GGCTTCTCTTAATACCATGGTCCAAAACCATGTAGAAACAATACCATGAACCCAATACTTGGGGTCGTCACTTTGGACCAAATACCATGGACCAAAACCATGATTTCCAACATGTACGCGCCTTTACTTCTATTAACCCACGTGTATACGTGTACGCTCCTTCTGCTCAGCTAACCCGCATATATACGCACTTTCTTCACGGTCAACCTGCGTATATCTCTCTATTTTCCTACTGCACTATGATCTGTCCTCTGAGTGAGTTTCCGTCACCTATATCATTCCTCTGAGTGAGTTGCCATCAAGGACAACACTTGAATCATAATGCCAACAGAAAGAGTAAGCCCTGAGGAAACTTATAAACCCTAAGAAGTAGAGAAAAATCCACATCAAACATGTCTATCTCAAGGGGATACTAAAAAGGAAGTAACTACAACATTTGCTACATTGGGCACTCCTATCAAGACCAAAAACAGGAAACCAAGACATGGTCTCCTATATTTCAGAACCAAGAAGAGCACCAAATGAGATAGGGGAAACCACAATCTTCCACAAAGGTCCTTATCATTATTGATGAATCACCAAGTAAAAAGGAATAAGTAAGACCCATTGAAGGAAAGATTAAGGAGTTCATTCCTCCTAAAACCAAAACCAAGTCACCTGTAGCATTTGTGGGTAGGCCCACCACTAGGTCAATGGCCTTCAAGAAACCTAGGACACAAGTTGCCTTTAAGAAATAACAAGAAGAGTAGCTACAAGAGATATATTTTTTCTATAGGAGAGATAGGGTTTGCTATAGGAGGGGTAGATTCTTCTACAAGAGGAATAGGGGAAGAAACAAGAGTAGAAAAAAGAGCTATAGAAGGAAGAAACCACCTTAAAATTAGTTGGAAAGGACCTCCAAGGGCTCCAAGAGTCTGATCCATGGCGTAGCTTGGGTCCTACTACAAATTTATTGAAGGTGAAAGGATTAACCCTGAAAATTTTTCAGTCCCACTCCATTATGAGCTGGAGATAGAGAGAGGCAAAACCCACAGGTAGATGCAAATTGACAAATCCAAGAATGTGGAAGATGCGGGCCTCATGGAGGAGAAATTCATTAAACTGGGTAAGGAATTAAGTGATTTGAGACAAAGGGATTATATTATGAAGGAGAAACTATAGGTAGAAAACACAAGGTTTAGAGAGAGGTTGCAGGAGAAAGAAAAACAACTTGCAACCATTGAAAGTCTCTATATGGAAGCCATGCAATGTAGGAAACCATCAAAATATTATGTTGTCTTCCTCAAAGAACAATGGTTGTAGTTCCAAAAAAAACTATAAAAAAATATGGGTCTCTACCTTTTCAGGACTATAGGAAATTTATTGATTTTTGCAACCAAACTAGTATGGAAGGGAGGAAAATGTTAGTTGAATTCTACATGCACAATTTCACTTTGACAGATTGAAATTTCTAAGATCCCAATTCAAGATTTGGAGACATGTAGCTAATGGCCTTAGCATCTTGGTTGACTCATGAAGAGACAAGAGCTGAGGAGGTGAAAATGGTAATGAAAAAGGAGGAGAAGGAACCCTTGTATAAAAGAGCAAAGCTAGTGAGCCCTATGGATGTCATCAACAATCATAACCTCATCTCCAATGATGTTACTTTAGAACCCAAATACATTGTAACCTAGTAACAAGCCATTATGCACTTTGAATGATGCATGTAGATATTGGTGGCTACTCGCCTATTCCACCTAGACCTCTAGTTAGTTTCATTTGTTTGCTTGTTTATTTCACCATTTACTATTTTTAGTAGTTTTTCGGGTCCTAAACTTTGGGAGCAGTTTTGACCCCCTAAACGAATTCTTTTGAGGCACACATTAGGCCTATAGCCATAGAATGGGGTTTTTTGTAAATACTATATTACTCAGAGAGAACTTTCCAACAAGGTATTGTACATGCCAAACAGAGATAATATGACCAGGTTACGATCCCGAGAAGTTGGCTTCCCAACTAACCCCAATGGGGCCTACAAAGTCTTGGTGTTCCATCTCCTGGGGTTAGGGTTTGGATGTTTATGGTTTTCCATTTTTATTAAAAAATAAATAGTCCCTTGGGCGTCATCGTAACACAGTTTAGAGCCATGTAGCCACCACATCTCATCTCAGAGATAAGCTACCATCGCCTGAGCTAGTTTATTTCCATTCTATTTGTAAGAATATTTCAATATTCTGATATTAATGAAATGAAGTGTCATTGTGGGCTTGGTTTGGGGTGAACCAGGTTTGATCTATACTTCGAACCAAAAAAACCCTCAATCATTGGCCCTTTTGGAAATGACCTGCAAGCAGATCGTAGTTTCACGTGAAGTGTCTATGGGAGGGTACAAAACTAGGTTTCTGTAACCTTGAAGGATGTGGAAATGTGGTATTATTATGTTTCCTTATTATTAACATTCATAAATCACTTTGCCATATTACATTAGTCACTTAATTGTATCATATAAAACCGTAAACCATCATTGTGATGAAATCAAATGCAACTGCAATACTGCAACTATAAAACATATAATAAACAAATATACACATGAATACACCAAATTACCACGGTTCACCCCATTGTGGGTTTATGCCCACAACAACTGTTTCTTCATATAATAAATCTTATACAACAAATAGTTCTTGGCTTGCACACTAAGTTGCAAGTTGTCTATGCACTCAGGTGCAGAACCTCTCCTTCGCTACAAAACTACAAATCACAATAATACAACCATAACACTTGATCTGGATCAATTTGATGATTCTTTTATAATTATTTTAGTATATATATACTATTACATTGATGGGTTTCATTGTTACAATACCAAGCTCCAAATACCACGGGCTCCCTAAAACAAGCAACTATGGCCCAAAATCCATTGATCCTTTACAAAATCATGTGCTTTTACAAAAGGAGAGGCTTTGACCTACCCTAAAGCCCTTACACCACACAGTACATCAAATTCTGCTCCACTGTTCAGTCCAGTTCATGTTTCACTGTTCTACTGCATACTCCACTACATGATATGATCCATGCTCCACAAAATGCAGAGCATTTCCCAAAATCTAGGCCAAGTTGGGCTTACACCCAACAATCATTTTTGTTGCATCTTTATATTTATGGCTATATTTGTAATTTGGTGTGTTCCTGTTTAAGTTCATATTAGTGGTATCAAAGCGATATGCTCTTTATTTTTTTATCTCTACATTTCTATAAAGAGGTCAAGATATAAGGAGTTACGGTTCAATTTGGTTTAACTTTTGCAATACCAACCTTGCAAACCCCAATGAACTCCTATAGCAGAAGAAAAGAAAGATGAGGGGGTAGGACATCCTATCAAAATATCGCTCGAGGAATCCCTTGAGAAACAAAGGAATGCGATGATGGATAACTTTCCCCAGATCCTTCGACGACTACCCACAAGAGATGCATCTTAAGCCAGAAGCCACTATAGGAGCCACTCCTTTTAGGTACAAGATAACTTTGAAATTCCCATGTTTGAGGGCTAGATAGATGCAAATGCTATAGATAAATGGTTGAATCTAGTGGTAGGATTTTTTTCAGTTCATGACTTTTCCAATTGGGAAAGGATTACTTTTTCACTTCTCAAAGTCACCCAAAAAGTCAAGGACTAGTGGGAAACCTACTGTGGAAAAAAGGATGAGAGGGAATCCTCACTGTTTTAAGCCACACCCACTTGGGATTCTTTTTGAGACGCCATCAAGGAACAATATTACCTTGTTAGGATCTATGAATATAAACCCATACCACGCTAGCGTAAGGGAGGGTCCAAGATGTGTCAGAGTTCACAAATGTTTTCCATACCCTCTACACAAAATTAGGTATCAAAGATTCTAAGCATCATTTGGTACTCAAGTACTGTGGCTTCCTGCACAAGTAAATCCAGGATGAGATGGAGTTCCTGGACATATCCTCGCTCGGCATGAAATACTGATACTATCAAGATTAAGCATACTTTTAAACAAAATATGCAAGATTTTTGATCTGAAAATCCAAAGCAAGGAAAGGCACCCCAAAACCACAAAGAAAAGGCCAAAGCAAAGGCAAGTTGACCTAGGACAACCTACTAAAGCCGCAAGCAAAGAAAAACACCTCGAAGACAAAGGAGGACATGGTAAAATTGTGTGAGTTTCATAAGAGCTCCACTCACAACACAAGTGAGTGTTGGGACAAGAAACCACTGGTGCTTGAGCTAAGGCTTCTGAACCAGACACATGTTGTGACTCTGAGTCAAAACCCGATAAGGGGAATGACAAGGGGAAGAAAATCATTGACATAGAGCCCAGTTCCAATATGGCCACCACCAAGATCTAGAAGAATAAGCCTAAAGATCCAAAGGAGGGGGGACCCCTCTTCCACTCACAGATGTGGGTGAAGGGTTCTTCTCAATAATTCATTGTCGACAGCGGGAGCCAAAAGAACCTCATTTCAGTAAATTTTCTGAAGCGTCTAGGCCTACTAAAGACAACACGTCGACAACCATACACCATTGAGTGGCTTCATCAAGGAAGAGATCTCTGCGCTAGCCAATAGTGCCACCTTCCCTACAACATCAAGCCCTTCATAGATGAGGTACTATGTGATGTTTCTCCTCTTGAAGTTTGTGATGTATTATTAGTAAAACCATAATTGTGGAAGGGACATGTTGTATATGAGTCTAGACCTCACTTTGTGATTATTACTTTGGGCAATAAGTTGTATAGGATACTGGAGGTAGCCTTGCCTACCGAAATCTATTTGATCATTGAAAAGTAATGTAGTAAGATCATTTCCCAGACTAGGAAATATGTTTTCCTTATGATTCACCCATAGGGAAAGAAGAACATTGTGACCACAAATTCTAGACAAGGCTCCTCCACACAACAAAAATAGATGGAGAAGGTTGTGGAGGAGTACAAGGACATTTTCACCTCACCTATAGGGTTACCTCTGCATTTTAAGGCAAAGCATTTCATTGATATGACCCCAGGCACTCTACTACCCAATGGACCGATATATCAATGCATTTTTTTTAGAGAATGATGAGATTGAGAGTTAGATTCAAGATCTGTTGTGGAAAGGGCACATCAGCTCATCACCCTGTGGGAGCCTAATTGTATTGGTACAGAACACGGATGAGACCAGGAGACTCTGTATTGACTCTTGGGTGTTGAACAAGATCACTATCATGAATAGGTACTCAATCCCATGGATTGAAAACCTTCTGGGCTAGCTCAAGGGGGGAAAATATTTCAAAAAAATAGACATGAATTCAAGTTATCAATAGGTGGATATAAAATTGTCTAATGTGTGGAATATTTCCTTCAAATGTAAGGAGGGCCTTTTTTAATGGTTGGTCATGCCTTTTAGGTTGATGAATGCCCCCGTAAACTTCATGATATTAATGGATGCCATCTTTTAATCCTTCACCAATGTGTTCGTGGTGGTTTATTTAGATGACATCTTGATCTTTAGCTAAAGTTGGTGAGAGCACCCCCACCATATTCGACAAGCCTTTCAAACCCCACGAAAACACAAGCTATGTGCCAATTTGGAGAATGCACTTTTGGCATGACCCAGGTTCAATATATGGGGTACATCATTAATGAGTAGGGTGAGCATGTGGACCCAACCAAGATACAAGTCATTTGGGATTGGCCAGTTGCAACCACTCTAATAGAGCTCCACAACTTTCTCTATCTTGCCAATTTCTACTGCAGGTTTATGTTGGGGTTCTCTCATATCACTGGCCTTTAAGTCAAGTCACCAAGGGTAGAGTGAATGATTTTTTATTTTTTTTTGGTTCAAAACCCAACATAAGGCATTTTCCAAGTTGAAGCATTGATTTTACTCTGCACCAATGCTCACATTACCATACCTACAACAACCATTTTTGATTGAGACAAACACTTCTAACTATGTTATTGGTGTAGTTCTTACTCAGTAAGGGCATCTAGTGGCTTACCACAGTGAGACATTGTTAGACATAGTTCGAAAGTATCCCACTTATGACAAATAAATGTATTCCATTGTGCAAGCCTACTGTCAATGGAAGCATTACATTATAGGGAAGGAAATGGTCATCCACATAGACCACCGATCCCTGCAGTTCATACAAACACAAGAAAAGTTGCAGAACAATCTCCATAAAAAATGGTACACATACCTAAACAAAATCCATTTGAACATGCAATACAAGAAGGGAAGCACTAATAATGTTGCAGACTTCCTCAGTTGACCACCAGTCATGGTGCTGATCACTATGCTTGAATTTTGTGGGAATGAGACCTTGAGGTGGCCACATCTTTACAAGAGCAATTTAGAATTCGACAACACATACCAGGCACTTTTGGAAGGTAAGAAAGTTCCAAATTTTCACCTCCAGGATGAACTATTATGCCACTTGGCACACATCTATTTTCCTTCAAGTGAGTGTGCCAAGATTATTTGGGAGGCACACTATAGTCGGGTCATTGGACATTTCATGTATAGAAAATAACGAAAGTATTGCATAAGTATTTTTATTAGATGAAGCTTCTTTAGGATTTTGGGAGGTATGTTAAATGTTGCACTGCCTAGGTCATTTCCAAACCAACCATCAAGAAGCAAGGCCTATATACTCCTCTTCATACTCCTAGTCAACATTGAGAATCCATCTACATGGACTACATGTTGGACATTCCTTCCTTTAAGCACAAAAACGACTGTGTTTTCATGGTCGTCAACAGATTCTCTAAGATGGCCATTATGGGGCGCTGCAAAAAGAGTATCAAAGCAGAGGCCACTGCTAAAATCTTCTTTGAGAAAGTGTGGGTACACTTCGGGATCCCACATTCCATTATATCATATTGGGATAACAGATTCTTGAGTGCATTTTGATCAAGTCCCTATTCGATGTTGGATAACAAACTTAATAAGTCCATGACTTTCCATCCCTAAAGTGATGGCCAAATAGAGGTCGTCAATAGGATGATCATCCACATTCTTCGCATGTATAACTCCAAGTATCCACACACATGGGATGAAAGCCTCCTTTATGTCATACACAACTACAACAAAGCTCTCCATAGCTCAACAATCCACAACCCCTTTTAGGTAGGGCTAAGATTTCAACCATTATGTCCCATTGATGTGGCCATACCATTTACAGCTTCTCAGGTACATTTGGCTCATGTTGAGTCCGAAGCTAACAGGGCTAACAACTTCATTGAGTGCATTCAACACATCCACCAATAGGTCCATGACATATTGGACAGAGGAAATACTAAGTACAAGCAACGCCATTATTAGCATCAGGTTCCACACAAGCTGCAGGTGGGCGACAAAGTTTGGCTACATTTGCAAAAGGAGTTCCTAGATGGACCTCACTGAAAGCTTCGCATACTCTGATATGGGTCATACACCATCACCAAGGTAGTGGATGGCAATTCCTTTGAGCTCAACATTCCACTGTTCTTTGGTTTACACCCAGTGTTCAATGTAGACCACCTTCGGTCATACTTTCCACCATTGCTGGACACATATGACATTGTAGAATAACTCATACCAACAGAGTTGAACCCAAACTACATGGAACATGCCACAACTGATCAGGTCATGGATACGCATATCAAAAACACTTGCCAATAGAGGATCCATCTATATTGAGTTGTAAAATCAGGCCCACTGGTTCACCAGGGACCAGGTTCAACATAAATTTCCTCACCTCATGGGACAACCACCTATTCCACCTAGACCTACTGTCTTTTTTATCTATTTCCTTGTTTATTTCATCATTGACTATTTTTAGCAGTTTTTTTCCTAAACTTCTGAAGTAGTTTTGATCTCGTAAACGACGTTTTTTTGAGGTCTGCAGCAAGACCATGGCCATTTGTAGGGGCTTGCCACAAATCATGTATTAATTAGAGAGACCTTTCCAACAAGGTATCGTACAAATCAAATGGAGATAATATGACCAAGTTATGAGCCCAGGAAGTTTGTTACCCAACTAATGCCAACGAGGCCCACAAACTCTTGGTGTTCCATCTCATAGGGTTAGGGTTTGGTTTTTTAGGGTTTTCCCTTGTTGTTTAATAATAAATAGGCCCTTGAGACTCATTCTAGCACAGTTCAGAGGCATGTATCTACCACATATATTCTTAGAGATAAGCTACCATTTCCCAAGCTAGTTTATTTCCATTCTATTTGTAAGCATATTTTAGTATTATGATATTAATGAAATGAAGTGTCATTTTTGTTGCATCTTTGTATTTATGGTTATATCTATAATTTGTTACATTTCTTTTTAATTTTTTATCATTGAATACACCTTTAGAATGTTGGGAATAAATAGTTTGCAAGCTTGCCAGAGAAGATGGCATGCCTTACCCCATAGTATGCAAGTCAGAGAATATCACTCTCCTGAAAGGCTAAGGAATTCCTTGGAGATAACACCAGTGTACAAGAGAATAATGTAGAGGATGATGATTATATGGATAGGATTCAAACTCAGTCCACCCTTGCTGCTAGGCTTACAAGAATGAAGAGATGAAATAGAAGAGTAGAGGGAGTGGACTCAAATAAAAACAAATACAGGTTTTTACCCATAATAAGGCACACCATTTGAGGATCCTTGGGATGTTAGAGAGGCAACCAAGGCCATGAAATATCTTCCCATGTATGAATGAGTTTCTCAGTAGATGAGCAACACCTTCAGGAGGGGGTGATGATGAGTCCCATCATTAGGTATATTTTGAAGATCATCATGCCATCCTCTAGCCTTAAAACTATCATTTTCTCACATTAATTCATATTTTTAGTTATATTAATCTTAGTAAGAAGAGTAAAAGGTGTTTTTCATAATATGTGTCCTAATGTAGCTTAATTATAGGGAAAAGAAGCATTCTTGAGGAATTATTATGCAGGGGATTGATGGAGACAACCAAGAGAGAATTTAGGGGGTTGGTCCACATCCTTCACTCCCTAACTCAGGTTGGGATCATAACATCTTCTCTCTTACAAGTATGAATTCATTTGCAGCTGTGTAACTCCTAGTACAAGTGAAGCTCAAGAGGGAAAAAATCCATCATTTCCAAGATCAAGGATGGAGTCACTCATATTTTTGAGGGAACTGATATCAAGTACATTTTATTATAAATAAACAATATGAGAATCTCATTAGAATTTGAATTTTTGATTTAGCTAAGTGTAGCTATTGATCTCATAACTTGACATTGTCATTTTGAAATTTTATGTGATTTATGAGGCTTTTACTTTTTTATAATGAGAATTTGGTTATTAAGCTGCATCTAAGTTAGTTTCAGAGGGCCGAGACCCTTGGTTTCGGGCCCAACCCAAAATATTTGGTCCCTCTTTTGCACTAGTGTTTTGTTCTTGATTTCAAGCATTTCATAGATTTATTTCATTCCTGTGGAGGTTAAGCTAAAAAAACCTATGATTGCAAGCTTCTACATCACCTCTCTTGTGAGAGAATGGTTGGAAGGATTCAAAATATTAGTCCAAAAATATTGTGTCTATGATTTCTTGGACATAGATGAATGTTAGTTGTTCTTCTGTAGATTTTCTTTCTGTAGCTTAGAAGTCAATTCAGTGATCAGAGTAGTGTTGTGGCTTAAAATAGATGTTATTTAAATTCAACTCATCTTTTCCATCATAGTTTATATCACATTTTTAATGATCAATGTATGTATGCATGTGGCTCTTTGATGAGCCCCAGAAATGGGTAATTATATGGGCTCAATTTGCCTCTTAAATTGACTTAATCCACCAATATCATTAGTTTATTGCATGTTTTTGAATATATTTATGCTAATAGAGTGAATTGGGTTAGTCATTTTGCCATGTAGACCAATGTGTGCTTTATGCAGATTTTTTGGTCAATTTTGGACAAAGTCAAGGGATTTATGAGAAAATGGTAGAAAATACTTGAGGGAAACAGGGAGAAGGATATGTAGGGGGGTGTCACCTTCATTTATGGCCCCTTTTCTTGAATCCTCCATTAGCAACTCAGAGCACAAAGGTCCACATTCCAAGGGGCAGCCGAGCAAGTAAAGAAGGATTGTTGTTTATCTCTAGTTCTGGGGAGCTGAGCTCCTTGATTTTAGGAGGAATGTTGGAGGACTCCATTTGTATAAATAAGGGGTCTTAGAGCCTTAGTAGGTTAGCCAATCATTAGTAGAATTTTCACACTTTTGTGCAGCACTTGTTCAGCTCATTTTCGAGCTTCCTTTTTTAGAATAGTTTATGTAATGTGACTTTTATTTTGTATAATGGGGATGAAACCATTTTTGAGCCAACACTGATCTCTTTCAGAGGGCTGAAGCTCTTGGGTTAGGGCCCAACCCAAGCTACCCAACACCTCTTTCTTTGTACTTATATGTTTTTGCTTCAGTTCAGGAGTTAATTTTTGTTACATAGATTCATTTTACTTTATTTAGATTAGGTTGCTTTTGATGGTTTTTATAGTTGTTTTTGTTTCAGTTGCTCAAGTAGGTTAATGCAGTGATAGTATAAGATTCAAAAAGGCCAACAGTAGGCCTTGATCTCCTTTCTCCCTTTTTGGGACTATGATTTGAGGTTAAGGCACTACTGCTACCACCAAAAACACAGTTCTGCTCTTCCATGCAATTTCTAGTGTGATGTGGAAAGATTGATATATGGATTCAGATTTATTTGCCTATATCATTTCATGTTCTTTTAAAATAGATCTCTCTACATGCTTTTCTATTCAAAGGCTACTATTCAACATTTTCTATTTGTAGGTCAAAAATTAGGTCAAGCTAGAGAAATTTTTGTTTTCATGGTATAGTTAGTCCTTTCTTTGATCAGTTTTTGTAAGTAGATGTGAAGATCTCTTGCAAGACACCTTAGCTCACCATACATCCATAAAGCAAGCAGCACCAACTCACTTCTCTGATATTTCCCAAGTCATTTGCAACATTTCACCAATCTGCCCTAATTTCTGCATTTTTCTCCATAAGTTTTCCTCTTTCCATTTGAACAAATCCAACCATCATGTTCCCTCTTGATCTTCCTTGACAAGCTCCAGACACCTCAACGCCTTCATCTAGCCTTCAACTACCCTTTCCCATCATTTTTCCACCTTCAAAATTGCCAAAAATAGCTCTCGGCCTCCTCTTGTAGATCCTCTTGTAGATCCCCTGTAGCCTCCTGTAGAATTCCCTGTAAGTGGTTTTTCGTAGTGTGATTGCAATGGAAGTATTCAGAAGGGTACTTGGGGCTTCTTAGGACCTCTCCACACCTTCCTCCACCTCTGCAAAAACCAAGTCCATCTTCCTTCACCACCAAACCTCTGCACAATCACAATCCGATAAATTGCAAGCATAATAATTTCACATAAAAACATTCAAAAGAACAAAAAGATGTTTTCTTCACATTTCTTTTCGGGAGTAGCTTGAATAAATGTAATCTACCTTTTTCAGTAGTCAATGGCACTTATCGCATCAGTTTCTATCTCTTTTTCTACAAAAGTAGGGTTAGTTGGATAAATTAGGGTTTGCAAAGGTTTGCCTTACATTCCAGTCTTCTTTCTCTTTCTGCAAATAGAATAGCCTCCGTAGAGTTAGCTTTCTTTCATCACAGTTAAAAGCTTCTTCTGAGAATTCATAGAAGTTATCTTAAGCTCCTAGTGATCTTGCGCCAGCTGACCAAGTGACAGCCTATAGTAAGAGCTAGTACTTGTGCATACAACACCGTCGCTTCCAAGTTTGTTACGAACTACCGAGTTGATAAAAGTAAAGTAGGAAGCCCCAAGAGTTGTAGCATTATTGCTACAATACTAGTGCTCACCAGTTTTTGGCATCATTTCTAGGGAAACATCAAAGCATTTTGTGATTACTGCTTTTCTTATATTTTCTACTGCAACATTCTACTAAGTAGTTTATTTCAACAAAAGTAGAGTAGTTGTTCTTTCGATTTCTGCATTTCCTTGCTTTCATTTCAATTATGCAATTTCCATTTCAACAAAAGTAGATTAGTTCTTTAAATTCTAAAATTTCCATTTCAACAAAAGTAGATTAGTCATTTCCTTGCTTTCATTTCAGTTCTGCAATTTTGATTCCAGCACAAGTAGATTAGTCATTTCCTTGCTTTCATTTCAATTCTGCAATTTCCATTCCAACACAAGTATTTTAGTCATTTTTTTGCTTTCATTTCAATTTTGCAATTTCATTTCAGCAAATTCATTTCAGTTAGTTGCAATTTGTTGTTCAATCAATTTCAGTTTTGCAAGTATGAGCAGAAAAAAACAAAAATCACCCAAAAAGAGATTTCCTTTCATGCCTCATAGGAACAGAGATAATTCAGGAAAGTTTCTACCCAACACCCCCACCACATCACAAAGTCACCCTTCTCTCTTCTTCGGTGGTAGTGATCCATAAGAACCTATAGGTGAACCACTAGAGATATACGAAGATCCTATAACAGAAGAAGAGGAAGAAACCATCCCTCTTGCGACCATGGCTGAAAACAGAAACGTTGGAGGGAATGGGGAAAGAGTAGAGGGTACCTTTCCTATCCGAGAGACCAATGGGGACACTAAAATGAAGAACATAAGTCCTTCACCCCTACCTCACTTCCATGGATTGACTGCCGAAGATCCTAATACCTTTTTTTTTGAATTTGTTGTTATCTGGCGAACCTATGACTATGCAAAAGATGAGCAGAAGTTGAAATTATTTCCTTCTACCCTCAAGGATGAAACATTGCGCTGGCTCATGGGGTTACTTGGCAACAACATCACATCTTGGGTTTAGATTTAGTAAGCCTTTAATAACAAATACCGGGACTACTATAGGTCAAAGGATACCAAGGAAGAAATCTTCCGAATGACCATGGGAAGCAATGAATCCTTGGAAGATTATGAAGAGAGGTTTTAGCTCAGTTATAAAAGGGCCAGGTGCACACATGACCTTGAATCTCTGAAGTTGGTCATGCTCAGAGGAGTCTCGGAAGACCTTCTAGATACCCCCCATTTGCTGTCTAGGGGGGACATCTACCAAATACCTTATGAAGACATAAAGACTATGTTTAGAAACCATTCTAGGGTAGCTAGAAAGAGAGGTAGGGGAAGTCAACCCCTAGCCAGTACATCCTCATCTAGTTCATCCCTTAGAGGTGAATTTGGAAATCTGTGAGAATATTTCAAGAGCAAGATGATGCAAACTCTTTCCATGCAAATGGATACCTTGCATATCAAAAGGAAACAAGAAGAAGTAGAAAGGGCCTTAGACATTTTTTGTCCTAGGTGCACCAAAAGGCATCCTAGGAATGAATGTCCATTGAAATATATAGAGGTGTGTTCAGTCTGTGAAGAAGACCATTCCACGAATCAGTGCCCTTCCTTGCTTGGACTTAAAGCTGCATACTAGGGGGCCAAAGGAGCCACTGAACCACTCTATTTCATGAACCAGAGGAGGCCACATGTGTCCAGACCTTACTAGCAAGGAATGCAAGGGACATCCCAGACATATTACAACCCTAATCAAGCCACTTTCATGCCTTCTTGGGGTCCCCATGCTCATCCTTTCTGGTCCACACCCCCTCTTTGGTCATATCCATCTCAATACCATGCTCACCCAGTTGCTCATTCATGCCACTCTTATGCTCAACCACAACCTCAGTGGAATGCACCTCATTAGGGGTGGAGGCCCCAATACGAATCCCCTCTCGCTCTTTTGACTCCACCACCTGCTCAACCACAACCATTACCTCCTGCTCCACCAAGGCAACCCTAAATACTTACTCAACTGAACTAGAACCCGAATAATAGATAGGCCCAATAGGTATATAGTGGGGAACAATCATGCCCAACCTATGCTAAGGAGATTTAGGAGATTAACCTACGATCTAGGAAGGTTCTCTTAGATAACCAGCCTCCCCCTAAGGAGGATGAGGAAGAAAAAGAAGTGAACCAAAAGCCTATCCACCCTTTCCTGAGATATTATCTGGAACAACACAACCTACCCCAGAAGAAACTGAACTTCTGGGAGAATTGAAACAATTATGTGTAAAGATACCACTTCTCCAAGCCATAAAGAATGTGCCTATATACAACAAGATGATCAAGGAGAAGTGCTTCAAGCACCTAGGCAGGTGCAGGAGAGATGCTCCAACTATCAATGTCGTAGGACAATTGTATGACCTAATGTTGGGTAGGTAATCTATCCAAAATATCTAGACCCTAGAAGCCCTATAGTTGATGTCCACATCAATGGCACCATAATCCCCCATACCCTGATTGATTTGGGGGCTGCCATTAATGTGATGACCAAGGACACTATGCTCAAGCTCAACCTTCAGGGCTCCTTGAGCAAGACCACAACAGTACTTCAGTTAGTAGACCGCTCCACCGTGACCCCTGAAGGGATTGTGGAAGATGTAATGGTCTCCATTGATTCTTGGGAGTACCCTGTTGATTTCTTGGTTCTCCAACCAACACTAGGTATCCTCTCATCCTAGGAAGACCCTGGTTGGCTACTGCAGATGCCTACATTAGTTGTCGAGCTAGGAAGATGACAATCAAGAATGGGCATATGTCCAAGCAGCTAGTCCTATATCCTCCTACCCAACCCTTGTTAGAACATGATTTACCTCTATGGTTGGAGGAGGAAGATGAGGATGAAGTCCACTCTACACCACTTTGTGCAGTGGAAGCTACCATGGGGGGGGGGGGTCCACAAACTGAGGATGATCTTACTGAAAACTTAATTCAGAATCCACCCCCCAATGTGTTGCCATTAGAAGAGCCGGTGGAAGAAACCCAAGCCAATCCTTTAGTTGATCTCTGTGCGGCTGACCCAACCTCTCTCTGAGTTAAGAATATGGAATTTGACCCAGAAAGAACCTTGAAAATCAACTCATCCCTATCCACCTCTCAGGAGAAAGAACTATGTAGCTTATTAAGAAACCACTTCGATGTTTTTCTTGGAGCTATAAGGAGATGAAGGGAGTGCACCTGTTGGTCTGTACTCATTACATTTACATTAAGGAAGATTTCAAACCATTCAAGTAGCCTCAAAGGAGGATGAATCCAGCCCTTAAGGACATTTTCAGAGAATAATTGCAAAATTTACTGGATGCAGGATTCATCTACCCTATCTCTGATAGTGAATGGGTCTCTCCTTTGGTGCTAGTGCCAAAGAAAAATGGGAAGTGGAGAATCTATGTCAATTATTGAGAACTAAACAAGGCCACCAAGAAGGAACATTTTCCTTTGCCTTTCATAGATCCATTGTTAGATGGCTTGATAATGAAGAAGTTCTTCTCCTTCCTAGATGGGTTTAGCGAGTATAACCAGATCCAAATTAGCTCGGAAGATCAAGATAAGACCACTTTCACTTGTGCTTGGGGTACCTTTGCATATCGGGTCCTTCCTTTTGGATTGTGTAATGCTCCTGCCACTTTCCAGAGAGCAGTATTGAGTATATTTGCTGAACTGATTCATGATGCAGTGGAAATCTATATGGATGACTATACCCCTTATGGTTCTAACTTCCAGGAAGCTTTTTCTAACCTGGGAAAAGTTTTGGACAAGTGTATTGAAATGAACTTTTCCCTCAATCCTGAAAAATGTGAATTCTTGATGACTGAAGGGACCATGCTAGGTCATGCAATCTCTCAGCAAGGATTATAGGTGGACCCCAACAAAATTGCCATCATCCAAAGGGTCCCACCTCCTCAAAATGTAAGATATGTTCAAAGTTTCCTAGGCTTAGTAGGGTATTATGGAAGATACATTAAGGATTTCAATAAGATAGCCTCTCCATTATAAGGAGAGCTTCAGCGTAAATCACATTATAAGTTTAAATTCCTAAGCATTTAGTTTGATTAATATTTATTGTCCCTCATTTAATATTATATTAATTAATAGTATAACCATAGCTTAGTATCATTATAGTTTAACTCAAATAACATTAATTAATTAATATTTATTATTTATTAATTATTTATATATATTATGTTTATACATATAACTTTTGAAATTAATTCATTATTTTAACCTTTTTCCTATAAATATATATAACCCCTCGTATTTTATTTAGGACATATATATATTAGTTTAAATTAGTTAACTAATTATTTTTATAGTATGTATTATATATATTATTATTTTACACTTATAATCTTAATAATTAACTTATATATTATACATTATTATTTCAATATATTAATAAATTAATTTTAATGGACCCAATTTAACCGTCTTCTATAAAATTAATTATAAATCAATTATAAATAAGATTAATTATAATTAGGATAACAATAATAACAAATAGGGCATTTACAAGACTAGGTACAATAATTAAAGTATTAGAATATATATATATTAGATTAATTGAAGTAATTAAATAATATTCATATATATATGATTTTTGGGGTATTATTTGGAATTAAATAAATGTATTATTAACCTAGCTCCGAATATAATAATATTTTAATTTTAAATTAATTAGAGGTCGTTTGACTGGGGTTCCTCATTGATTAAGTAACCGTTTGAGTGTTTTAGCCGTTGGAGTCTCTGCTTGGACTATTTAAATCGATGAGCTAGATCTGTATTTTCAAATTGTCCTGATGATGAACCACATTGGTTGGTTCGAAACGCGTTGGCAGAAATTTTTCTCATGTGATTTACGCTGAAGCTCTCCTTATAACTATGACAAATCACAGAAGTCTCAATTCTACAGCCTCTCCATTGTTTGGTCTTTTGGGAAAAGATGTTGAGTTCATATGGACTGATAACTGTCGAGAAGCTCTCGATACCTTGAAAAGTAAACTGGTGACTGCCCCAATTTTGAGAGGTCCAAACTAGACCCTACCTTTCCACATTCATACAAATGCCTCGAACAAAGCAATAGGAGCAACCTTAGTTCAAGTTGATGAGAAGCTACCTTATGCCATATATTTTGTAAGTAAAAACTTGTCGAAGGTAGAATTAAACTACACTGTAACCGAAAAGGAGCTCTTGGTTGTAGCCCATTCCCTAAATAAGTTCAGACACTACATCATCGACTATCAAACATTTTTACACACTGATCATGCTGCAATTAGGTATTTAATGAAAAAACCAAATGTAAATGCTTGCATTATTAGATGGTTGCTTTTATTGCAGCAATTTGATTTAACCATTGTTGATAAGTCAGGTAAGGAAAATGTTGTTGCTAATTTTTTGTCTAGAATAGATTTACTTGTAGGTGAAGAAGGAATGGTGGATGATCAAATGCCAGATGAACACCTATTTTCTATCTCACTACTCTCTCCATGGTTTGTTGATATAGCAAATTACTTGGTTTCCGCACAGTTCTCGCCACACCTGTCCTCAAAAGAGGAGCAATATCGTGAGGAAAAGTGCCCCATTCACCTGGATTGGGGGAAATCTCTTCAAACTTGGCCGAGATCAAGTTTTGAGGAGATGTGTCAGGGAGGAGGAAGTTTTTGACATTCTCCTAACCTGTCATGATGGGCCCTGTGGGGGCCATTTTGCAAACAAAGAGGACTGCCTTCAAAATCTTGCAAGCAGGTTACTATTGGCCCACTCTTCATCAATATGTAAGGAGATATATCAGCCAATGTGACTGGTGTCAAAGGATGTGGAAACCTACTCCAAGGGATGAGATGCCCTTTCAACCTCAAGTGACTTTCAAGCCATTTGAGAAGTGGGGCATGGACTTTGTGGGTCCTGTCAACCCTCCTTCAAAGCAGAAATCTTACATCATCGTGTGCACTGATTATCTGACAAAATGGGCAGAAAAAAAGGCGATCAAGGTAGTAATAGAAGAAAAAGTAGCTGATTTTTTGAGAGAGAATATATTCTACAAGTTTGGATATCCAAGAGAAATAGTCATAGATCAAGGGGGTCAGTTTACCTCCAATCTGATTCAAGACCTACTCACATATCAAAAAATTAAGCACAGAACTTCCACCCCTTACCATCTGCAAGCAAATGGATAGGTGGAAGTCACAAACAGAGCTTTGGAAGGGATTTTGACCAAGGTAGTGAGCAGCAGTAGAAAATACTCGACAGATTGATTGGTTGAGGCCACCTGGGTCTATAAAACCACCTAGAAGACCACCAAAGGGTTCACACCTTATGAGCTGGTATATGGGAAGAAGGCTTTACTATCAATAGAATTTGAATATAACACACTAAGGATGGCAGCTTAGCTAGACCTAGATCTCAGCCATGCACAAAAGGAAAGGTTACTCCAGCTAAACGGATTGGATGAACAAAGATTGCAAGCCCTTCTCCACTTAGAGGTAGTCTAGCTTCAAAGGAAAATATGGCATGACAGACACCTCAAAGAGAAACAATTCCAGGAAGTAGATTGGGCGCTGTTGTATGATTTAAGGTATAAAGATTTCAAGGGCAAATTGAGGACAAGATGGTTGGGACTGTATATAGTAGAAAGGTGCAATGACAATGGTTCAGTTCTGATTAGGACCATCAATGAAAAATCCATCCCCATACTTGTCAATGGGCATAGGTTGAAAATCTACAAGAAGCCCCTCTCCAAGCAAGAATTCATTGAGAATCTGAGTAAAACAGTGTTGGTAGTGGACCAAGTCTCTGCTTCCACTCCACCCACACCCTAAAAAAAAGAAAAAAGGAAAAATGAGGAGAATAAAAGATCCCTGGGTGAAAGCCTCCCCTTGGAGGTGCTCAGGATAGGTAGTGAGGTTGAAAACCTCCTGGAGGTGCCCCAACTGTCTCTTAAAAAGAAAAATAAAAAAGAGAAAAAAAGAAAAAGCAGGAACAAAAAAATTAACTTTTTCGAATGCATTGGAGATTGTAGGAGGGACACAAAAGAAAAAGGGACATGTCCAAGCGAAATACACCTCTGATAGACCATTTCTCCATCACTATTGTCTTTTCCCAATCCCTGGTCTCACTTGTTTGGAAGACTATGCATCTTATAAGAGGCTCTATGCATTCTATATGAGGCTCTTGTAGAAATCACAGAGAGCTCGAAATCAAGTCAAGAAAAGGATCAGAGGGCTAGAAACTTGTCCAAAAGACCCATGGACCCCCTTACCACCATTCATCCTCCTTACTCTCCATTCCATACTTGCACCACTGCATTTCCACTCGCTTGTTTCTTCCTGCACAGAAAACACAGAAATCCTGTTTCTTTTGTTTTTTAAAACAATGAAGAATAAACAAGCAGAACC
Source organism: Pinus taeda (assembly GCA_000404065.3). NCBI lineage: Eukaryota > Viridiplantae > Streptophyta > Pinopsida > Pinales > Pinaceae > Pinus > Pinus taeda. The sequence continues at coordinate 65,869 of APFE030409812.1, read as the reverse complement.
CTTAACTTAACCTTACCAAGTGCATACCAGCTACTTTTCCTCAACTAGCAAAACCTTCCTCAGCTACCTCTCCAGTCCCTGCTCAAGCCTCTGCCAAAAGTTTTAGAGGGAGAAGCAATTACAGGAAATCCTGCAAGATTCCTGTAGTAGCTAATCCCCTTAAAAGTTAAGCTTCAGAGGCAGGGTTAGTGTAGCCATAGATGTATAAAACATGCAAGGAATCCAAACCTAATTGAAGATCACTAGTACGAGGTAGCCGAGCCATAAATTCAGAAACCATGGGCACCATCAGCAGAAATCCATGGATAGAATGCCAAAGTCTGGGCATGCAACAACACGGTAGCACACAGTTCTCGACTAATAGGTAAGTACTAAACCCATTCCTTTATTGCATGAGTATAATTTAAAAAATGCTTGGACAAATGAGATGGTTATGATTAAATGAGATTGGTGGCCAACTAACTGGCCACCCTCGTCCAGTTCAAACAACGCTCAGCGGGTGCACTCAACACGTGTGTCCATTGAGCTCGTAAAAATCTCAAAACAGGTAGTGGCGGCATCCAAACACAAATGATGGAAATGATTACGGGAAGGTGACATGAAGTTTCATAATGGCACTGAAGCAGGAACCAACAGTCTGGATGAGGATAACGTACCCTTCCTACCACCTCATCTCCTCACCACAACTCTCTCCCGTAAGCTTAAGTACGCTACAGTTGACCGCCTTCACTACCCTCATTTTCATTTGTATCATCGTGCTTTCAAATGCAAAAATCTACCTACCATCTCCAGGGCCTTGAAATAGTTGCTCTCTATTAGTTTCAGAACACATCCACTGATCAGGCTCTATAGGAGCATTAACGGGCTCTACAGGAGCGAAAACACAATCCTACAGGAGCCTTTCTACAAGAAGGTCAGTGAGTAGCACCGCAGAGGAAAACTCAAAATTTTAGGAAAAATTCCGATTGAAAAGATAGGCTCAGTAAAATCCACTCTGCATTTCCATATATATACAAAATTTGGTGGGATTTGAAGGGAAGTATTGAGTTGAAAAGAAAGAAAAAGTGACAACAGAGTCTTCCTGTGTTTTAAAATTTATCTATTATATATATATATCTATATATATATTATATATATATATATATATATATTATATATATATATATATATATATATATATTATATATATATATATATATATATATATATATATATATATATATATAGTTTCTCCATTTACTCTTTGCACTGAAATACTGCCTCTTTCTCCTTCGTGGTATTCTCCTCTATAAAGAGATGATGCAACTCTAGAAAATTAAGCCTGTAAAAAAAAAGTGAACTTGCATTAGGTAGTCTACTTATTTTGTGAAAGGGAAAAAACATTGTCTTGTATACTCTCTATTTTTTTAAAGATATTGTTTCCCTCAAACAGACCGAGAAGTAATGTAAGTTTAAGAACAGAGTTTGAAAGGAAGGAAAGTTGAAATTTGTCTTTGTTAAAAAGGAAGAACACGAAAACTCTCTCTGGTTCTAGAAAGAAAACCTTAGTTGTTCCTCTGTTATCGGGTTTGAAACTTGCTACCTTCCTCCTCACCTGAGACATTCCAATAGTCTCTGAACATCATGACAGGGTGTTTTATGAGGAAGGAGCCTCTGAATTCAACTAAGCTGCATGAACATATGGAAGTGGTAGCCCTTTTTACCAGGGCAAATTGGATGCTTTCTTTGAAAAGTTTCATGGGTATGACGAGGAAGTCACAGAGGAATTTGCACTGTCTTTAAAACCTCACTCAAAAACCCATGCCACAATCAGTTTCATGGGCTTGACCATAGAAATCACACCAAAATTTATCAGTAGGGTCACTGGTCTCCCACTTGGACTACCCTGGAGCAAGGAAGAAAAACCACTGGGTCAAGTCGCCAAGAAGACCTTTTTCTAGCCTAATGAACATCCTGTGGAGGATAAGAATGGCATCATGAGAACAAGTATACCTTAGTGTGTGAGTCATCCATGGTGTTTGATTAGTGTCATTCCACTTGTTACAATTGGTTCCACTTGGAGATTTCTTAGATCCCTTATTCATCTTGGGGTGAATTCAGATAGGCAAGTGGCACAGGAGAAGTTTCTAGAAGATTCTATGAGCAACCACCTCGCAAATTGTCTCAGACATTTGTCCATGCTTGCCCATTGCACCATATAGAAGGCCTAATCAGTATGCATCGCACCCTGACAATGTACCACTTAGTATGCATTGCACTTTGCTAGTGGAGCAGTTAGTATGGTTCAATTTAGGCCATTTCTAGATGGTTTCTCAGGTGGAATTTTTTGGGGAATGATGTATTCAGATGACTATGTTCCTTTAGGGCATGAAATGACTATTTTAGGGGTTGATGAGCCCTATTTTATTCACATATAAGTTTGAGGTTGATGTGCCCAAATATGTCTATAATAGTTGCCCCCTAAAACACGAAGTTGTAAGTATTGATGTTGGGTGAAATGCTTTATCATGAGGATCCGAAGTTTCTAACTGGAAGGTGACCTACATAAGTTACAGTACAATACATCATCATAATATAATTTTCATGATCTAGCTGAGGGAGGCATTCCCATGCTCAACTTTATAAATTCACTTCATGTACATAGAGGAGATAGTTGTCTACAGATACAGACTGGTGATTCTTCAAATATAGAGTCATCATCCATGGTTAGGATGACCATCTATGTAGAGCCTTTGTACATTTGATGTTTTTATGTCCTTGAATATATCGCAGCCCGGATGGATGAAACTAGATCTGGGGTCTTCAAATTCGTTCAATCTTTGCTCAATGTATAAGTCAATCCATGTGAAGAGATGTTATGAAGTCGAACATGGAAAGACATCGCCTGATTACCAACTAATGTTGTAAGTTGTTAACAGACGCAAGAGGAATCACCGATAATGATAATGACCCTTAAGGTATTACAATACAATTCACGTGGTGTGAATATATGATTCGACTTTGAACACCATGCAAAATCTTTCGGTCGAAGGCCATTGATGTCAACCTCTCACTGGAAGTGAGAAACTTTCCATTGATGTATGCAGGCTTCAAAGCACTCAAAGGGTTGTTTCTAAGTCAACTTCTTGGATAATGATCTGATGTCAACAAGAAGTGACTTATCATAGGAGGGCCTTAATGTATCCCACATCTACAACACGAAACGAAGCAAATTATTTCTAGAGGTGAAAATGAACTAACGACACAAGGTTTAGGAATGGTGGTCACGAAAAAATGAAGGTTGGAGTTGTTGCAGTGGATGAGACATTAACTGGATGGTGGTTTCTCAACTGAATGACTTCTCTTGAACATGTCACCAACACTGAGATGAATTGGTAGCATTAACCCCAAAAGATGGATGGTATGAAAGACCAATAGTGAGATGATCGGTGAATAGAATAACCCAAACCAACTCAATAATGGTGATGAAGTGAAAGTGTCATGTTCAAGAGAGACTTGCTACCATAAATTCTTCAAGTTTTCTTCCCCTCTTTCCCTAGTCATGCTGACTAGTACCTCTTTATTTTTGTCAAGCTTGAGGAGGATAACATATGTGTGTTCTATAATTCGCCCTTTAGGCAAACCTGTCACTATTTAATGTTTTAATGAGTCTAACGATAGTGAAACTCGGTCTCATCTAGATGGACAATTTTGTTTCTATTGTTTTAATGAGTTTAACGACAAGGATAACTTGGTCCTTTTCATGTCTACAGAGTTTGAAAAGGGACAAAAAGAAAACTCCACTAGTTCTTTTTCGTAAAATAATCCCTCATGTCTGGAAAAGGATAAAATAATATAGGAGGGATGAAATTTCCAATCACTTTAATTAGATGGAAAGGACAAGCACTCGAAAATATTTGCATATTTAACAAGTCTGAAAAGGGTTTAAAGAGGACTCGATTTTGAGGAACGATTGGTGTCTAGGGTAGCAGCTGGTTCTAGTGAATTTTGGAACTTCTCAAAACATGTTGATTTATGTGAATATGTTGGCTAATAAGACCACTCATTTCGACTGTTCCTCAAAAAGGGTAAAACAACCAAGTGGAAGCGTATGATTGGTTGAAGAGATGGTGGTGATGAGATGTATACAACCAAGGCTCAAAACGCTGATAGAATGGCAATCACAAAGGTTAGTTACTTGTAAATGGGTTCATTTTTTGACAAGCTTGAACCATGGGGAACTATGCTTGGATTTAGTTTCATGTTTACACAAGCTTGAAACGAAAAACTATGCTTGAATGGTGGTCAAAGATGTTCAGTTCACTGTTTAGCACATAAAATTCTTTCATCAATCGTTCAACCTGCTCAAAACTCCATCAAATTGATTAAAAATTCATATATATGAACCAAAACTCACCTTTTACTTGAAGTACATGAATAATAAACATAGAAAAGTAGTTTTACCTTTCACTTTCATCATTTCTTTTCAAATTTGGGATTTTGGAGCTCTGGAGCAGTTTTCCCCCTTAAATTTCACCAGTTGATTTCAGTAGATCTTGTGGACCATTTTCCATGCTGTCCAAACCAGGTAGGAGCTATCCTTGAGCTCTTCATTTTCATTCCATCTTTTCTTGATTTTGAGCAATATTTTCCACTTTTATGGGCCCCTAGGGTTCAAAGATTTCATTCCCCAATCATCACACCTAGCCAGTATGGAAAGGTGTGATGCATACTGACCTACCAATAGGCTAATCAGTATGCATCTCACCTTGCTCAAAGGCAAGGTGTGATGGGCACAGAAGGGCAATTTTACACAATGTTTTTCATCAAAGTTGTACTTGTTTTTGCTCAAAATTGGATCCTAACTCATCTATTGTTTGCATTTTAGATATTTGTTGGATCAAGATGGTTGTCATATGGCGTGAATGAGAACATGAAGAGGAGGATATGATTGCTTTACATGACCAGGTCACAGTGGATGCATTAAGAAACTCTGGCTTACTGAAGTTTTTTCATATATCTAGCATGAGGCAACAGATCAGTTTGTTGCATTATCTTCTCAATGCTTGGGAACCTCGTTGACCAGGTGTTCTAGATCAGAGGTAAATCTATTACTTTCATAGTCAAGGATATTTATTTCCTGATGGCTTTGTTGAGGTGTGGCACCCCTCTTTCACTATCAGGATTTGCTCGTGGGGGCGAATCTGTGAAAGATTACATTCATCAGTTATGCAGGGATGGATCTCAACCAAGTAGAGATGGTAAGGTAAATATCCGGGATGTTATTGATCAACCTTTGAGGACCATTTGATTTACCTTTGCTAGATTGGCTGGTAATACGGCCTTACATTTAGTGAACAGAATCTTACATGCATTATGCCATGGAATGCCTAGAAATGAAGGTGTTCAATTGGTGTGAGGCGATACTTCCTGTCATGAAAGAACAAATGTCCAAAGTAAAGAATGGAAGAACCAGGAAATTTGGTTATGGATCCATATTGACTACTTTTGCTTTGGAAATAATTAGGCTGATGCAACCTCAAAACATTTCACTAGGATTGCTAGCACCGAGGGAACCATGGATGTAGAGATGGGTGGATCTTATGGATAAACATGCTAGCCAGTCATAGATCTCATTCTCAGATGCCCTTTTTGAGTGGTTCAGCTGTTGGAGATGGTGTTTGTAGAGTATCCATATGTTGGGATGGATTTCTGCTACGATCCGAATTTGGCTTTATCAGCTGGTGAGCAGTGGAGTGCTATAGGTAAAATGATTCGACCACATCTTTGTTTTTTTAGTTTTATAATGTTTATGTGTTTTTGATGTTACCAAGACTAAATAAACTCATATGTGTGTGCAGATATTCAACCAATGCGACCAGTGGCACACCCATGGGAGGTAGATGATGCTCCAACTGGAGAGGCTATAGGGAGGGCCATCCTTCGGGATCTGGACATATTAGAGACCTTGGCAGTGTTGCAGGATCAGATTGAGGGCCTCACTCTCGGTATTCAAGATTTTAGGACTGATGAGTTACCTTTGAGGTTACAACACCATACTATTGGCGTACCGAGTCATTGGACTAGGCTCCTGCGCATGATAGCATAGGCGGTGACATGTTATCACCAGCATCACTAATCTAGGCTATTTTTTTGCATTCCTTTTGAGTTTCTTAGTAGGATGATCGATTTTGTCTTGTACACAAAACATTTTGTAAAAAACTATAAACGACTATCTACTTTTGATTTTTGGAGTTTTTATTTGGGTTAAGTGATGAAATCATAATGCAAATGTTGATGTGAAATGCTTTCTTTACAAATGCTGCAAATGTCTATTTAACACATAGTTTGCTAATGAATCAGTCAATGTGTTTATGTTTCTGGAAATGTATTGATATTGAATGGAATCAAAATTCCTTTCCAAAATCCTAACTCTTAGAAACATGCGATAAATATTTGGGTTCTGAATGAAATAAACGCTAGTAAGATATAAAATGACAAGTTGTGAATCTAGCCTGACAATGAGTCAGTGTATGCCATGTGAAATGGTATCAGAGAGAATTTCAATCAACGCGTTATACTCAGCGATGTTATTCGTCGATCGACCAATACATATCCCCCTTAAACTCACTAAGTCACTGCTTGGAGTGAAAATGGCCAAGGTCGTAGAAGATAGGTTCTGCGTACTATGACTAGCTCCATCAGCATACCCAACAAACGGCTCCAAAATTTCTGACATCTACAACAAATGTGAAGTGCATTACCTAACCAAAATGACAACTCTAAAAGAAAACATGCAATAAAAGCACATGTACAATGAGCTTACTACACTTAATCAAGCATAGTAACGCTTGAGATACAATACATTCGAGGGCTGCAATAGTGGAATCCCATCATAATTAACTAGCTCATCGGCTCCTTTTGTCAATACTTGTTTAACAGTGTAAGGACCCATCCATAATGGTTCAAATTTACTTGCTCCTAATTTGTCAAAGTCCTGATCGTAAAGCAAGACCAGGTCACCTTCTGAGAAGACACGAGGCTTGACATTTTTTTCAATTGCACCTTGATGTGTTTCTTATTTGCTTTGTTAGCCAATGTAGCATCACGACAAGTTTCATCCAGATGGATTAATTCCAAGAAATGAGCCTCTTCTTCAGAAGTTTTAGGAAGCATATTGATTGCAAGCTTGAGGGATGAGATTTCACACTAAATTGGTAAGACTACTTCCAGACCATACACCAACTGAAAGGCATAAATCTGGTTGCATTTCTCACTGAAGTCCTATATGCACACAAAGCTGAGTACAGGATTAAATTCCAATTCCATTTATGGACTTCGATCATTCTCTGCAGCGTGTGCTTAAGGACTTTGTTGATTGCCTCAACTTGTCCATTAGCCCATGGATAATATGGAGTAGAACTATCATGGGACAATTCTAATTTGGTAGTTAATTTAATCATCATGTGATTGCGAAAATACGACCCATGATCTGTGACTATACCCTGTGGTACACCAAATCTAGAAACTACATGATTAAAAAAGAAAAGAGCATTCGTTTCGCCGCTGTTGTTCAATGTAGGCATCACCTCGGCCCATTTTGTAAAATAGTTGACAATGACTATAATATACCCATGCCCCCCAGCTAAGGCGGTGTTACATTTTATGAAATCAATTCCCAATTTAGTGAATGGGCCAACAGTAACAACTGGATGTAGTGGTGCAGGTGGTAATTTGGTTTTGCGATCAAAAATATGACAAGCATGCCAACTTCTGACTGCAATTATGCAATCTTTGAATATGGTGGGCCAGAAGTAACCAACTCCTAAGATTTTTTGTGTAGTAGTGTAATCAGATAGATTCCATCCACGAGCACATGAATGACAATAATTCAAAACTTTTTCAGCCTCCTCATGCATGAGGCACCTCCGTAGAATCATATTGACACCACGGTGGTAAAGTGTATCACCAATGATCAGATAGTCTTTGGCTTGGTATCAAATACGTCATTGTTCAGAGTGAGAGGTGTTAGACCTAAAAGTTTGGGTTTGGAGATAGACCAATATATCTCTGTACCATAGATCACATGACAATATCAGAAATAGAGTCTTATCCATGATTGCTGCTTGGGATGTCAAATCGCTGGATGACGAGGGAAGGTCACAAAGTAACTCTACAAAGACGATATATTTCTTTGATTTGGATTTGTGAATTCCAGATAAAACTCCTGCAAAATGGATATCCATTTGGAATATTATCCCCCCAGCAATTGATGCGACAAAAGTTAGGTCATAGGGTTGCAATCTGACACAATGGTAGTTTTGCGAAAGAGTACATAGTGTCGAAATCTCTGTACTGCTTGAACAGCTACTAAAGCCAACTTTTCAACATAAGAGTACTTACTTTTTTTATCATTAAGATTATGACTTAAATAATATATAGGATGTTCAATTTTGTTATCTTCTTGCACTAAAACCATAGCGATGGTTGTATCTGCAACGATGAGATACAGGTTGATGTCTTTTTGATAGTCATGAGCGTACATTAATGATGCTTTTATTAGGGAATATTTTTAAGCATCAAAGGAAGCTTGCATAAACTGATCCCAGTGGAAGGGTACTCCTTTTTTCAAAAGATGTGTATAACCTTTAGTGAGCTCAGCATAATGTGGAATGAACCTCCTCAAAAAGTTAGCTTTCCCTTGGAGTCTCTGAATCTGAAGCAAATTTGGAGGTGGAGGCATGTCAAGGATTTCCTGATCCTTAAATGGGTCGAGTCGAATTCTATCCTTGGAAACTCCAAAACCAAGAAATCAACCAGAACTAACACAAAACACACATTTGTGTGGATTGAATCGTATCTTGTATTATTGGAAACGTAAAAATATGTCTCTCAAATGCTGCGGATGATCAGTCCATTTTCGTGAATGGGCAGGTAGATCATTGAGATATGGTTGAATCATGTGCTTGATGTCATGGAAGGTGTAATTCATTGCCTTTTGAAAAGTTGCCCCTACATTCTTCAAACCGAAAGGTAATTTACGATATGTGAATGTGCCCCATGGACATATAAATGTGGTTTTAACTGGCCCTGTGGGAGGATATTGATTTGATTGTATCCGGAAAGTCCATGCATGAATTAATAGATTTCCCATCCGGTACATTCATCAATAATCTGGTTGATAAAGGGTGTAGGATAGTTGTCCTTTGGACATGCTTGATTTACATCCCTATAATCGACACACACTCTAATCGTTCCTTGTTTCTTCATCATAGGACAATATTCGATACCCAATCAGTGAGAGGAATAGGGTAAATGAAGCCAACATGCAGAAGTTTTTCCACCTCTGCTTTAATGGAAGTGACTTTCTTTAGATGGATAGGTCAAAGCCGTTGTTGTACTGGTTTGACATCTAGATACATCTTGATTTCATGTTCAACAATTCTCGAGTCAATGCCTGGCATTTCTTCATATGACCATGCAAAAACATCTCTAAATTTGTGAAAAAGAGCGTAGTAAATCTATAGTTCTGATGGAGAACAAGATTTACCAACTTGAATATTCTCTACAATATTAGGTTTGGTCGAAATATTAATGGCGATAGCTTCTTCAATGTTGGACAGATTTCGCTTGGAATCTACTGTATTTATAGAATTTAATAAAAAATCAAAAATTGAAGGATGATTGAGGTCATTTGAATAATCATCATTGTCATCTTGAAGGTGGGAACAATGGTGGTAATCTTCCCACAGTGTCTCTTCTATCATTATTGATTGGATGATTCCTTTATCTGTAGAATGTATACAAGACCAAGGATCAGAAGAGGTACCATATTCTAAAGACCTATCTACCCAAACACTCGTCAAGTGCTAATTCGGGTTTGGCCGCCCAAGCCTAGAAAACTAATTGCTACAAAGATTCGATGGGGCTTGGTGGCAACACCTCGTGATGATCCTCACGATTAAAATAGTCGAAACTTTTCTTAAACTCGGATGATGTAAAAGAGATCGTTTGACAGGTTTCCACTATGGCCACTTCCATGAAACCAGATGGAGGTGGGAGGGAAAATGTACCCATTAAGGAAGGGTCTTTTAGGAGACCTACTCTGACATTTTGAAGTGATTGTGAGCTTCCATGTATCAATGGAATGCTTCTAGTAGCTTATGAACTGTTAGCAAAAAAGGCTAGTTGGTCAACAATTGTGATTCCACCTTGGAAGGGAAATGCAATATTTCTAAAATATGTAGACACAACAACGGCCATAGCATAAATCTAGGGTCTTCCTAGTAAAATATTGTAATCAAGGTTTCCGTCAATGACCTTGACTTCAATTTCTACTGTCTTTCCCCCTAGTTTAGCTTCCAAGTTACTTAAGATCCCATATGCAGTGTAAGTTCTTCCATTGAACGCTTTTAATGTTGTTGGTGATCGTGACAAGGGTGGTGAACCAAGTGTTTTCCAGCAACTCATTGACATAATATAGGTAGATGCCCCCTCATCAATGATGGTTCGATGAACATTTTTATTGAGGGATTTTACCTGTATAAGGAAAGTGATTTGGGCTGGTAACTGAGGTGTATGTCCTTTATGGTTAAAGTCCACAAGATTGGAATCCATTGGATCGATCCCACCTATTTCTGATAACAAAGCTTGCTTTTGGGAGGGACAATTTTGTAATACCTCAAGTGTTGACATAGCGGATGGCGATTGAGCCAGATCCTCCACTACATTATAATTCTGAGCAACTCGAGCACGAGGATTAAATGTCGATTTATGTACAACTCCCTTTGGCGGCTTCATATTTAATTCAGGAATAATGGGTGGAACAACTTCTAGCGAAGTCGTTGTCGAACCACTAGGTTGATCCATGGCCTAGTTGTTCGACGACAATGGATTCCCATAATCTTTACTCCTTGTCGAAACCAAAGCATCATTTTTCTTTTTTGCAATGGATAGCATTAGCACTTGGGATGTGGAAGCATTATCGATAGCAACCATATTAGTTTCTGGTTTTGGAAACAGATCAGTCAACACCGCTGAGGTATTCGAAGCCTTCGAAAGTTTTGAAACTTCAGATCGATGTGGACAATCTCTCGTATAATGCTCCTCATTACATATCAAACATGGATAACAAGGATGTTTCTTTGTCATAGTAGGGTTCTCAGATGATTTTTCAGGAGTGGAATTCTCCTATTTTTTCTTATTATTTTTCCCTTTCTTCTTGCCCCCTGGCTACTTTGGATTTTTGCCTTTGTCAGATGACACGACATTAATCTCTGAGGCAAGAGGTTTGTCATTTGCATTCTAACTAGAAATAGCAAGAGCTTGACCAAATGGACCTCTTGTGGTTTGCATGCTCGAGGCACCGATCACACCGTCACTGGCATGGGAGTCCCTACTCAATTTAGGGGGAGGTGGAATGGAAAGAGATGGTCTAGGAGCATCAGGAATTTTGTCGTAGAGTGTGCTAGACTAAGATCTAATCTAAATATTGGGCACGAGGAATGAATTGTTCTTCAGTGACAAATCCTCCTTTCGCCACATCCTCAGTGATAGATGGCAATAAGGACTTAATAAACCACTCAACTAAAAACTGATCAGGAACATATGTCTTTACCATTTGACAATGACGCTGCCACTCATGAATATGATCAGATATGTGAGTGGATGTGGTCTATTTAAAGTTGATAAGGAGTTCTATTCCTATTTTGTACCTAATGGGTAACTGAAAGTGAGTTAGCAAAGTAGTGGCAAGGATGTTTAAGTTATCAAACGAAGCTCTAGGCAATTCAATATACCATTTCGCTGCTGGACTGGTGAGCGTTCTTTGAAGAAGGTGAATCCTAATCGAATCATCATTTAGGGTGTTATATGAGCACCATAAATGAAAATTAATTACGTGATTCGATGGATCTTCACCTGGATTTCCATTAAACTTAGGAATATCAGAGGGAAGTTTATGAGGAATCGTTGGCCACCAAGGGGCGTATGCAATTGGATCATTTGTCAGCTAGTTCAAATCTGGTAATTCTAGAGTTGCTACAAAAGGAAACTACTGATTCAGGTTGGGTGGAGCATACCCATGATAAGATGGAATCACTTGAGAAATAGGTCTTTGCATACCAACATAATGTATCTATTGCTGGTAACTCTGATAAGGTTGTTGGAAATAACCAGTATAGTGTGGTTGTTAATAACTGGTTTGAAACTGTGACTGTCCATAACCTACAAAGCCTTGTTGCTCAGGTCCTTGGTAGGCTTGATATTAACCAAATCCATTATGATCTTGTAAACCAAGCCCAAACTGAGGTTGGGTTTGCTGGAATTTCGGTTGTTGGTATTGCAGCTGCAATGGTTGTTGGACCATTTGTTGTTATCCAATACCACAAGATTGACCAAGTTGTAGATTGAAAATACCCATTTGTGCCTAAGTTGTTCCATATAAAGAAGAACTAACCTGAGGTTGTGGTTGAGCCATAGAGTCAAGTGGCTATTGTATCACAACCTAAGAGACTTGAGTCTTCTGTCCTGAAACTTGAGGTCGTGAGGAAGAAGGAGCAGGTTTAGGTTGAGACACAATAGGATGTGCTTGTGTTTGTGACACAGTCGTAATAGCAGGTGTAGTGGAAATATTCGACACAGATCAGATTAGTTGCGTTGGATATACAATGCTTGGTTGTTCTAGCGGTATTGGTATCCAACCAGTAGATGTAATTCCAGTTTGACCTTAATACTGTTGGAAACTCCCAAATGGTTGTTCCGTAGGAGGAAACAATGAAAAAGCATATTGCTCTCCATATGGTGGCAGTCCAGTGTTTAAAGGATATATTGTCCTTTGAAAACTTGTTTTCCCAAATTGATGTTGGCATGCAGGATCAAATTGATGAGTTTCTACATAAGAAATACCAGATGGGATTCTAGATGAATAAATGGGAGTAGACCATGGTGCCGAAGTAGCCGCTGAGTGGACTCCAGCTAGTGATTGATAACTAGCTAGAACAAATGATATACCAGCAAACATTGTAGGAATAGCAACAGGAGGTTCTACCGTAGCTACATCAGATGACACATTCCTAGATATTGATGGTTTCTCAGACATGTTTAGTCTATCCAAAATATTTCCTAGTGATTCGACAGGAACTTGCGATGAAGGAGAATTAAAAGAACCAAACTCAGGAGTAGAAGGATACAAGTGAATCCCAGTTCCAAAATGAAATGGGGTACTCGATGGGGGATCCCCTACTATCTCCTCTATAGCAATCAGATCAGGTGGGCCATTAGACCATCAGGTTTGTAAAATATTTCTGGGGCTGAAGAAGGTATAGCTTTTGCAGTGACAGATACTAGAGGGGTGACACCTTTGGGATACTGAAACTCAACTTCCAGATGTCTAGGTAAATGAACTTTAGTCTCAAAGGGAGGTTCTTGAACAACTACTAGTTCAAATGTAGCCTCGGTTTGAACTGAGATGGGTTCTGGATCAAATCTAGATGGAGTTGTTTCAGGTATAGCAATGTCTACCATTATAGTAGGATTAGTTCTAATGTCCTCTTGTAACTGCAAAACTTCTTCTCTTAAGGAAGATGTACCAGAAGTAATCGAAGTAACTGTAGTCTCTGACGGTGTTGAAACAAAAGTTTCAAATAAACCAAATGAATTGGACTCAGTTAAACGAGACCGCTTTGTCCTAATTGACTTCGCTTTCAGAGTCAAAGACGGTTGACTCGCTAGTCTCTGTGAACGACGGGGTTTTGATTGAATTTCTTCCACAATTGTAGATTACTCGATCAACTCAAAATTAAGGGGAAAATTATGTTATTCTAAATTCAATTAATTTTAATGACGCTTTGACACAACTTTTCTTTTTTAGTTTTTAAGAGTCGAGAGAAAGCTAAAGATGACTCTAGTATCCTTCGATTTTTAATGAGCCTAAAAGGACAAGTGCTCAGATGGACCTTTTCTTCTAAAGAGTCGAAAAGGAATGAAAGTGACTACTTTGGAAAATCTAGATAGAGGGATTACAAAACCAATCGTAAAATTGCAATATAAACCTTGGTGATAAATTAAAGAGAAATTACCAAGGACTTATGTATGGCAGTCAATCTTCCCAAATGTTGTGTTCAGTGCATTGCAATCAATAAGGTGGCAAACTCAGCTTCCTATGGATAAAGTATATAAGCCTATAATGGTCTCCCAATATATATGTGACGATACAGGGAGCACAAGTTTGTGCTATCACTTGTTGTATCAAGTAGGAGAAATCACCCAACCTTCAATGAAAACGATAGCCACTAGTTTTAACGATGCTGAACACGTCTCTAGCCTAGACCTCTAGATATGTTGCGTTAAGTTTCCAAGCATTGTTAGGTTCATTGAAATTTATTTTAAAGTTTATCTTGTTGAGAGTTTCCCTTTCAATGGTTCACTGCGTGATGATGATTTGAAATTCCTAAAATGCAATCTACAATAATAAACAATATTTGTTTATTTTGAGCAATGAAAATCCTAGCTACTAGGGAAATAAAATAACAATGCAAAGAGCAAAGAGCAAAGAGCACACCCTAGTGCATTTCCCTAAATCATACTTTTGCACACAAATCTACAACTGCTAAATGCAAAAGCATGTATTTGTTTTCTTTCTCCTTAATGTGAAAAATGCCAGAAAATGAAAACTAAATGCAGCAAAGATTTGAAATATTTCATTCAAAATGACATTTTCGACAATTTCTTCTTCAAAAGAGAAAGGAAGAATCCATGACACTTTTCAATTTTGAATAAAAATTCTTTTGACACTTTGAGTATAAACAAATCAAATCAAACACATGAAGAAAAGTTCAATCGATTGTGAAAGGAAGGAAGAATTCACAACACTTCTCTTTTCAACATAAAACGACTATTATGACACTTTTTGCATCAAAGTGACAAATCAATTTAAACAACTTTTCGACAAGGGATTATAAATGATGAACAAACACACAAAAAACATTCACTAATCCTAATGTAATTGAGGCTGATTTATGTGATGCAAGTAGGCTTCAGTAAGGAGGCACTGTCCATATGCAGCAAAACAACTAAACAAAATTGAAAACAAGGTCAAAAACCCCCAATTTCTAGAATGGAAAAAGAGTTCAGTTAGTCACTGCACCTAGGCTTCACAGAAACAGGGATGCCTTGCACTTACCACACTCGGGAGGTACGCTGCATACTGGGGCACAATGGAAGACAATGCGATGGTCTAGGGAGCACAACTGAAATGGGTTTTGGATCAGATGTGCAGTTGTTTTCAATGAGTTAAGCTGAGTTTTAATGAACAGTAAAGAGAAAGGTATGAAGGAATGTCTTGAGAGGTTATTGAGCTACCAAAAGGACATCTAGAATTCTTGTAAGTCAAATGTTTAATTCATAAACTAAACCAGAGATTGACTGAAGCAACATTCATCTACTATGCAATTCCAGAGCAAGAGCATTTCGAAGGCTACCTAGCTGACTTCAGGCTCTGTCTATAGTTTATAAAACAAATAGTAACAACAAACAAACATCTGTTCTTGCCCAGTGGAGTTTCCAATTTATTTATAGGGAAGCTAGTATTCCTCAAGAATGCTAGCCCTCTAGGTTTGGCAACTACCCTAGAAACAATAGTTTAAAGCAATTCAACGATTTCTTCTATGTGTAACAGATAAGAGAAAGATAATGGAACCAACCTGGAACTTCCGCTTAATCCCTTGCTTTCTCTCTCTCCCCTTTGACAGATCATGCAACTCCTCCCCATACTTAACACACTTGGAGAGTACCTGTACAAGTACAACAAAAAAGAACCATCAAAGCATCGTGATCTATCACAACATAAACATTACAGAATCAGATATATAATGAACAAATGATAGCATTCGCAATTGCACAATCATATGGAAGAAAACTTGAAGAAATTTATTAATAGAAGGGAGAATTACAACCCAGTTGTCTGATCTAGCATCATCCTCCTAGCTTCAATCATTCTTCACCTCATGAAATAGCAAGATCACACCAACAATACAATGCTCCTTCCTCAATTACAAACTATAAGCACTTCCTTGTAATTCATAATATTCCAGCCTCTAGATCTCTTGAATTGGAGATCCATTTATAGATGTGTGCAAGGGTGTAAGTCATCCAAGGGGTTTTATTAGTGTCATTCCACTTGTTACAATTGGTTCCACTTGGAGATTTCTTAGATCCCTTGTTCATCCTAGGGCGAATTCAGAGAGGCAAGTGGCACAGGAGAAGTTTCTAGAAGATTCCATGAGCAACCACCTAGCAAACTATCTCGGACATTTGTCCATCCTCTCCCACCACACCCTATAGAAGGCCTAATCAGTATGCATCACACCTTGGCAATGTACCACTCAGTATGCATCGCACTTGTCTAGTGGAGTAGTCAATATGGTTCAATTTAGGCCATTTTGGATGGTTTCTCAAGTGGAATTTTTTGGGGAATGATGTATTCAAATGACTATGTTCCTTTAGGGTAGGAAACAAATCTTTTAGGGGTTGATGAGCCCTAGTTTATCAACATATAATTTTGGGGTTGATGTGCCCAAATATGTCTATAACACAGGTGGGGCGAGAATACCACTTTATGGGGTGGGTATTCTCCGTGTGATTTTCCCACCTAAAATTCTTGCTCGTCGTTGGATCTATTGCATGTGGATCAATGGTTGTGGAGTGTCGTGTAGGTTGAATGATAGACGTTCAGTGTTGTCCGTCAAATTTGACGAAGGAAATATTTGGTGGATATTGATCCTAATAAAGGTAATTTTTGATAATCGTGCCAAGGTTGTGGAAAAGCAGAAATTGAGTCTCGTGTGTTTGTATTTTTGTTCTCCTTTTCCAAAGTTAAGTGCAAGTTTTTGGTTAAGTCTGCTTTTTCAAAGTTAAGTGGGGGTTTGGTCTCTTCACGAGGCTTAATGTGTTCAAGTCACATTTTATATTTTTTGAATTTTATAAGAAACAAGGTTGTTAAAGTAGTTGTGGGGACTACACTCCTTGTTGCACTCTACTTTGATCCAACTCTCCTCCGATTGTACAAGGAACTAGCTTTCTTTCCCATTTTTTGCAATATATAAAAAGTAACAGACTGTGTTAAAAAAAAAAAGAGAACAAGAAAAGATCTTATATCTTGGTCTTCTCGATCTTGGAAACTCTTCTAAGAAGGCCTTAACACCCAGCAACAACCAAATTCAAACAATCCTAAGAAGCAGTATCCTAAACAGAATGATCCTAAACCAAACAAGTGTCCTAAGCAATTTCAGTCTCAAAATGAAAAAACATTTCAACAAAATGATAAGGCAAATAAAACAAAGGGAAGAAGACTGATAGACATTTCCACTTTTGTAATCGAGATGGCCACTTAGAATCCAAATTCTTCAAGAAGATGGAAGCCTTGGAAGCAACAATGAAGAAGCATAACATCTATTTGGAGCACTCTTCAACTTCAACTTCATCTTTAGGAATAACACTTTTTGCATGTGTCTGTCAAGCATCTCGGTCTAGTTATGCACTAAATGTATCTTCTTATTCTCATTCTCATGAGTGGCTCATTGATTCTAGAGCTTCTTATCACATGGCCAAAAACAAAGCCATGTTTTCTTCTTTAAATGATTATAAGACAAAAAATATATATGTTGGTGATGATAGATCTCTTAGTGTTGTAGGGACTGGAACTGTTCATCTAGACAATGACCAATTCAATGATGTATTGTGTGTTCCAACCTTATCCTACAACCTTCTATTTGTATATTAGATAACTCATTTAGGTGAAGGTAAAATCATTGAATTTTCACCTCATGATTTAGTAATTAAGGACCTAAGAGATCCTAGACAAATTTTAGCTACTGGGATTGCTGATGATTCTACAAGGTTGTATAAGTTTAACAACTTTGGGTCATCAAATATTCCCTCAGTATTTGTTGCTCATAATGATGAAGTGAGAAAACTTTGGCATGAGCGATTTGGTCACTTAAACTATCTCTCCCTTCAGAATCTATGCAAAGAAAATATGGTGACAGATCTTCCAATGGTATCTTGCAGAGATGGTGCTTGTTCCATATGTGTACTTGGAAAACATCATCGTGATAGTTTTGAAAAATGTGCCTCTTGGCATGCCTCAACCCCTTTACTAGTTGCGCATAATGCTTTATGTGGTCCACTTCTAGTTGTTTCATTCTCTGGCTACAAGTGTTAACTTTCATTGATGGTTTCTCCACTTGGGTATACTTCTTAAAACTCAAGAGTGAAGTATTTAACATGTTCTTGGCCTTTAGGGCCTTTTTTGAAAAACAATCTAGACATCAAATTCTTAAGCTAATATCCAATAATGGTGGAGAATATGTTAAGAACAAGTTCATCAACTTTTTCACTGAGAATGTAATTCAAATACAACATACTATTCGATATACTCCACAACAAAATGGTGTAGCTGAAAGGAAGAATCGCACCTTAAAGGAAATAGCTAATTGTATGCTTCAATCTAAAGGAATTAGTCTTAATTTTTGGGTAGAAGTAATTAACTGTGCAAATTACATAACAAATTGCACTCCTACTAATTTTTTAAAGAATACCACTCCAGAAGAAGCATGGAGCTCAATTAAACCAGATGTAAGTCACTTTCATGTTTTTGGAAGTGAAGCATGGGCCCATATTCCAGATGAGAAACATAAAACTTTAGGACCTAAGAGTGAAAAGTGTATTTTTGTTGGATATTCTGAAGATGTCAAATGATATAGACTTATTCCACTTAAGTCCAAAAATGTTATCATTAGAAGAGATGTAAAGTTTGTTGAAAATATATCGGCCTATGAGCCTAGTTTGGCAGATGTGCCACCTCTCTCTATCTCTTCTATTCCTGAAAATATTTCTTCTTCAGATGATGACAATCCTCCCCCACCTTCTTAGGATCCTCCTTCAGCTCCTCAACTTCAAAAATGGGTGTGTGCTACTCGGGATGCAATAGGTGCTCTTGTCGGTGATCCTACAGATCAGCCACGTACACGTTCTTAATTCGATAGAGCCTCTTCTTTACTAGCTCAAGTTTCAACGAATTATGATCCTCACACCTTTGCAAAAGCTTTAGGCCATCCAGATTGTGATGCAACTTTGAATGAAGAATATCATTCATTATTGGCAAATGATACATGGGATCTTGTTCCTCTTCCAAAGGGACGAAAACTTGTTATATTGAAATGGGTTTACAAAACCAATTATGGACCAAATGGAAAAGTTGATAAACATAAAGCTTGTCTTGTTGCTAAGGGTTTTTCACAAGTTGAAGGCATTGGCTATACTGAAACCTTCTCCCTTGTTTCCAAAATGAACTCTATTCGCCTTGTTCTTTCCCTTGATGCCTCTTTCAAATGGGAAGTCCATCAAATGGATGTTAAATCTACCTTCTTACATGGGGACTTGCATGAAGAAATATATGGAACAACCTACTAGATTTATACCAACCTTGTATGTTGTCTTAAGAAATCCCTTTATGGTCTCAAGCAAGCCCCTCAAGCTTGGTATGCCAAAATGGATAACTTTCTTTTAGAAACTTCTAGTTGTCATTCTGACAATACTGTCTACACCAAGAAAGTGGGCAAGTCTATTATCATTCTTGTTCTTTCATTGATGAACTTATCCTTATTGGTAGTTATCCAAACCTTATAAACCATGTGAAGTCCAGCCTTAAATATAAGTTTGAAATGACAGACTTAGGACACTTGCATTATTTTCTTGGTCTTCAAGTCTTGCAATACAAGGAAGGTATTTCCCTTTCCCAATCCAAGTATGCATGTGATCTTCTACGCCATTTTCACATGGAAGATTCTATTCCAACCCCTTCTCCCTTTCAGTCTAGAGCCAAACTTTGAGTCACTTGGACTTCCCCTAAAGTTGATGCTACCTTATACCGTCAACTTGTAGGAAAAATTTTGTATCTGACCCATACTCGTCATGAACTTTCCTTTGATGTTGGCCTTTTTGCTCAGTTTATGCAAAACCCACATGAAAGTCATTGAAAAGAAACTAAATGAATACTTCATTACATTCGAGGTACACTTCAGTTTGGGATTCATTACAGTGTAGAAGCATCTCCTCTATTGGTTGGTTTCACTGATTCCGATTGGGTTGGTGACCTTGATGATCAGAAGTCTACTGCAAGTTATGTGTTCACTCTTGGTTCAGGACCTATTACACGGGCTTGCAAGAAACAAAGTGCCATTTCTCTTTCTTCAGCAGAAGCAAAGTATCGTGGTGCCATAGAAGCTAGCAAGGAATCCCTCTGGCTTTGACAGATCCTGTCTTAGTTTGGCTTTCAGTAGCAGCATCCAACTACAATTTGGTGTGATATTCAAAGTGCCATTCAACTATGCAAAGATCCAGTCCAATATCAGTGTAGCAAACACATTGAACTGCACATGCACTTCATTAGAAAGCTCATTCATGACCATGTTCTTGAAGTGCAATATTGTTCAATAGATGATCAAGTTGCAGACATCTTTACAAAGGCTCTCACAGAGGCAAAGTTTACTAAATTTTGATTTATGGTTGGAGTTCAGGAAGTTGTCACTAAGGGGGGATAGACTCTAATGCCTCCTTCCTTCTCCTATTGTGTCATATTTGTACATCCTTCAATCCTATCCCAAGTTGTTCTTAAGGGGGGATGTTAAGATATTCTGACACATAGGGAATAGTTAAGCATAACTTGGTCTAGTGTAGAGTTAGGTAAAGTGTGTTTCTTTACTATGTACTTTTGTAACTTACAATCTGACGGTCATGATATGTTCTAGACATGAAGTGATCCAATGGTTCATTCTCTCCTCGGTATTACCGACACTTGATCCATGGCTTCACACCCGATTGGTCCATGATCTCTATTTAAAGAGCATGGAGGGTCATTTGTGGGGTAAGTGTTCATGAGAGAAGCATATGTAAATTTTCATTCTTTTATTAATAAATTGCCTGAAGTGGCTGCGTTGGCTCAGGTTGTGGACTATTTCCCTCTTTGAGGGTTTTAACCACGTCAAGAATACTAGTGTATTGATCTGTGATCTGTTTGTGAGTGGTGTCCTTTGGTGTTCTGTATGAGGAACTTACCCTATAAATTCCTACACCAGTGGGACTAACCCTCTAGGGATGGTATTCCCCTTTAGCTGCAATATCTTGTGACCAACAATAGTTTCCTCCCAACCAGCTGTTATTCACATGTTATCTTCTCATCCTCTTGATCAATTTCTGAGTTTGAGAATTCCCAAATGACCTCCATGAAGCGCTTGGTCTATTATTTTTCCTCAAACAGTTGCCACTACTTCATATTGTCTGGTACCAATGACTTGTACCTGATCTCAACTTAATATTTGAGCAAGGGATTTTGGGTGGCTTAAAATTGCTAGGAGCGATGACCAAGGAGTCTTCCATCCTATTATGCCCCTTGGGTAGAAACTGAATATTGAAAAATAAGATTTTTTTTCAATGAAATCCAACACTTTATTCCGATATGACTTAAATCTTGGATGCTTGGTTTGACACTCATTTTTTATTCGCTTCACCACCAACTCTGAATCCCCAATCACATTTAAGCACCTGATGTTAAGATTTTTAGTAGCTTTTAGCCTCAACATAAAAGATTCATATCCATCAACATTGTTTGTGGCTTCAAACTCCATCTTGAAAGACAGAGGGCCCAAGTTTCCTTCTAGAGATACCAATAACACACTTGCCACGTTTCCTTCCTTAGAATAAACACCATAAAAATATAGTTTCCATACCTTGTCATGTTCCAATGATTTTTAAATCAGCTTAATAAAACATTCCACCTAGGTATCTCCCATGATTTGATCATCCTCTTCTAATAGTAGACAAGAAAAATCCATCTCTTTACCATACACTCGAGGATTGTTTGAACAATATTCTTTTCTAACTACCTTCATGAATCTGGATTCTCTGTATAACCATCACTCCTTTCCATTAAACACCAGAATGGTAGTATATGTTAAATTCAATTTAATAGATGCCCAATTTTCATTCCCCGTGATCTGGATAAAATCATATCAAATCTTGGAGGGATGTCAACAACTGCAATGTCCATCACTACACTCTTTACTAGAATTTGAGCCAAATTAGCCACTAGATACTTGACCATAACTAGCCACTTTACCCTTTTGGAATCAAAGGAGTATAGATACTTGTATGGTTTTGTTATTTGTGGTCCTATCTATTCCATCACAGATAATGGCATTAAGTTGTGAGATGCTCCTGAGTCAAGCATACAATTATGTAGTAGCAGGTCATAAAATATCGAGGTGGCAGAGAATGGAGGATTGGAAGGGTCTTTCCCATTCATGTGGGGTCCAAACACAACCATAGGCCTCTCTTATTGAAGGTTATGTCTATCTTGCAAGAGGGTAGTGGTGGGTGAACTCATAAACCGAGACACTCGAGCATTATACTGGGGTTGTTTCAATAATTCAATAAAAGGGACAATTATCTTGTCTTTCTCTAACTCTTTTTGGAGACTGAAGGAAAAGAGATTATTATCAATTTTAGTGGACTCAATAGGTGATTTGTCCTCATTGTAGATTGGCTTCATTGGTGGGGGGAATTTATTTCCTTTGGAGGCTTCAGACTCATTTGGAATGGGATGGGACGACTCTTTCTTGGTTAATGGGATAGGGTTGAGTGGTTTCTTCCGGAATAGGGGAACCTGGATGAAGATTTTCTTCATTTTGATCCCCCCTAGACCTTTTCCAAGATGAGCTAAGATCATATTCCCATGCAACGGGGCCTGCATGAAGTCAACAAATTGCTTACAATAACTATCTATCTCATCATCATCCAGTGGGGCCTCCAAATCATCCCCTTCTCCTTCACAAGCTTATATTTTATTTTCTCCCTCTAAAAGAGAATAGAACTTATTTCTTGAATGTCTTTTGGTTTCTTCAATATTTGTTGGACAATTAGCAATGTCTGGATGGCTAGTGACCTAGTGAAGGAAGCCGCAAGTGTGTTGACATTGATGTCAACAATCATGTTGGGAAGATCTATTGGGAAGTTGGCATTGCCTAACCATTGGCAGGAGCAGTGCCTAAATATTGGCAAGAGAGTTGGCATTGATCGTAACTAGACCATCTTGGATGCTTGTTGCAGCAGACATTGATAGTGATGACCTAGAAGGAATTTTATGGTAGCTCCAAGCTTAATGTTGAAAATCATCACAGTACCAGGCTTATTGGAGAAGCCATAAAATGATGATTACAATGATGGACTAGATGGAAGTCCTTGAGAGTTGTTGTCTTCATGCAAAGAAACACCATGGTGGGTATGATTTCAGTTGTCTGAATAGTCAAGCAGCAGAAGAATGGAACAGATTTTGGAGCCATATTAGAGGTAGCATTTGGACTCAAATCCTACATCATACCCTCTCCATTGGAAAGTGCCATGGAAGATCTTTTCAAAGATATGTAGAAGTCCATCAATGGATTCCTAGTTCAACATTTATGGGTTGTTGAATTTTAAGGATTTGAAGCGTTAGGCAGGAAGGAATATCAACATATCGGAGATCAGAAGATAGGAGGTCAGCATATCAGCGCATCAAGAGATCACAACAATGGAGGTCCAGTGACATCAGGCATATCGACGAGGCACACTGGATCATTAGGCATATCAGCGATCACACATCTGCACATCAGGCCTATAGGTAATCAGAGAATAAGAACTTCTTCGTGTGAACCCTTTAAAAATTTACGATATGGGTGAAGCGCCAATACTGTTAAAAATTGTCAAGAATGCCAATACAGGATTATCAGAGTATTTCATCACAAAAATAAAGGTTGGTGGGTCCTTTTCCCTCTCCTCTAGAAAGACACGTGATGGCGTGTGATTAATCTCGATAAGGACACATGGAAACGTCTGGTTGGCTTTGATAAGAACACATGGTAGGATCTAATTGGTTTCAATAAGGTACAATGGTAGCTAATGTCAACATGATGTGGTAGTATGGCAGGACACACAACAAGAATTTTTTGCATTTTGAGGGGGTCTAAGGGGGAAACTTTGGGTGACATGTGTCACCACTCATGATGTGCCACGTGGAAGTGATGACATCATATTGTAGATTGCAGATTGGGGGTTGACGATGTCTGTACTTTGAAACACTTGATACATGAAAAACTTCTGATAAGGGGGATCCGATATTTGGCTGGCACATGGTCTAGAAGAACTTAAAGAACATGGGGTAGAGAGTTGTTAACAAAGCTAGAATGGTCCTCAACAAGAGTCGAAACACTCTAGCACATCAATGATAAGTGGCAGGTCACGACCCTCAGTCCTATAATGAACAATAAGGGAAGGGCTAAGCAGAAGGGGTTCCTCTATCGAAGGTCGGCAATCAATAGATTATAATATTGCACCACTGTAAATATTGTGATACGGAATCACTCTGATAAGGAAGCATGATACAGAGCTTTAAAGTGCATATGGGTCAGCAGCTATGAAGTTGAATGCAACAACAGAGTTGGTCTCAGGATTAATGGAAACTATCAAAGATCGTTGGGTCAAGGTAGCAAGGACCACAATCTTCAGGAAAGTGTGTTTGGTTTTCCTTGAGGTGAGAGAAGATATCTCTATGCTCTAATGCACATCGCAATGACTTAGGTGGATGAATGGGTCATCTACCATAGGATCAATGCAAATCAGTAGAGTTGGTTCATGGAGTCATATATATCAACATAAAACTATGAGACAAGGCAATGAGGACAATGATACATAGGGAAACCATGCCCAACTATTAAACCACGAATAAGCATGGAGAGACTTAGTGATAAGAGAGTTTTTCACAGAGAGGATTGTGCATGGTCGGAGTGTGCAAATCGACTGAGAATTAATTCTCAGTATGGAGAAAATAGTTAATTGACCATTCTATTGGTTAATGTAGTAGCAAAGACCAAGTCAGATGTGACAGAAGGAAGATTCATGCCAAGGTACACTCACGTAGTGTGGATAAATCATAGTAGTGGCAACATCGATCGGGGGACAGCAGAGGAACCAAACCCAGGAGCTCAGATGAAAAACGGAGCAGGAAGCAGCATAGTTTCCAGAGAGCTAAGCGAAAAAGCTCTGAGAGTGTGCATTATTGTGTAAGGTTGAGTGAGAGCCAATTCTTTAGAGAAAGGCTAAGAGAGCCTATGCATAGGTAAGAGACCCCAAGAGTTGTATTGTTGTTACAAGGTGGAAATTTCCTGTGTGTTGGGTGTAAGGTGAAAGTTTCATGTGCTCTATGAGAAAGGTTGAAGTTGTCTATGTGCTATGTGAGAAAGGTTGTAGTTGCTTGTGGTGTATGAGGAAGGCCAAAGGTTCCTGTGTAGAGAAAGAAGGGTGACATAAGTGTCTATTTGTTATGGAGAGCAAGAGGTTGATAGCTGAGTGCTTGTTGATGAAGAGAAGATACAAAGTTGCATGGACTGTAATGAGTGACTATTTTTGAGAAGATTAGTGGGATGGTGCAAAGTGAGCAGAGTGAGAAAAAAATAAAGTTGAGATCAGGCAGAGTGGTTAGCAAATACAGAGAACATGCAGTTTCTATGTGAGTATGGGTTGGTTCCTGCATATAGGAAGTTGGTGCTTCCATCTTCAGTGGGTGTTTAATAAGGCTTGGGGTTGGTGCCTCCTCAAAGTTGGCTTCCAAGAATCCAAGGAGCTACAAGTTGGTGCTTGCAAAAACTCCGCAAGGTCAATGTCTCACATGGTGCTTCCAGTAATATGGATAGGTGTCTAGAAAAAGAGGGAGTTCATGCTTCTTGCTAGTCGATGCTAGCAAACAATCAAAGGCATTTGGTGCTTCTTGTGAGTGGTTGATCACAAAATAGATTGATGTGATAGAGTAGGTGCTCTTATTTACATCAATAACAACAATCTTTAGTATTTTTTTCTGAAAGGGTTTCCACATAAAAAACTTGTGTCTCATGTGTATGATACTCATGGTGTGTATGCTTGTATGCTGATTTCATGTTGCTTCCATATTACATAATGTTTCTTATTATATGGATGGGTTCCAAGCTTGTAAAAGAAAAGCAATTAGGCATAAAAGTTTCAAATTAGCCTTAATATTGATTCATCCCCCCTCTCAGTATTATCATTGTTTCCAACAATTGGTATCAGAGCTAAGTTACTTCAAGAATATCTTAATCGCTAGAAGTTAGATCAAAGGGAGAAAATACATAATAAACCTTTTTTAACAACAAAAGGAGTTCTATTTTTATATAGATCAAGCCATGAGCTCTGGTATGAATTCTAGAAGGTTGAATGGATGCCCATTTGGTGTCCTTTGGTGTTGATAGATGGAACTTTGTATTGAATGGAGAAAAGAGTGAGCAGAATGAAGAATCCAAGAAGATTACCATGAAGGGGATATCTAAGTTGAATGCTGATAAAGTGAGGCATTGTGAGTCATCAAATGAAGTGCTGGAAAGATAGAATGTCGTTATGGTGGATATAGCCATGTGGCTCATGAAAATGCTAAGGAGTACTCTTGCTCTAGCAATGAACTAGAACATGGAGAATATGCTACTCATCACATTTTTGTTGATGATGAAGATGTCATAGAGGAGAGACCATGTTTCTTGGAAGGTATGTTATTTCTTTGTGATAAATGTAAATTAAAATGGCCATTCATTATCTAGATTTTCATGTGATTCACTTGAAGATAGAGAGAGCCATTCATCTCGTATTTTTAATGAAGATAGAACCATTTTAGTAGCAATAGAAAATAAGTGATCCTCTGAAGGAAAAGAGAGTGCATCCCATGGAGAGAATAGGGTATCACTGATAGTGATGATGAAGGTATAACCCTTAGATTTGTGGAAGACTCCATGGACATAAATATGGGCTTAGATCATTATGATAACTCAGCTAGAACCTATGATAGTGAAGAAATTGATCTAAATGAAAGGACCCTTCTTAGAAATAAGTTTATCTCCACTCTAAAGGATTAATGGAAATTATCAATGATCATTGGGTAAAGGTAGAAAGGATCACGATCTTCAGGAAAGTGTGTGGGTTTTCCTTGAGGTGAGACAAGATATCTCTGTGCTCTAATGCACATCACAATGAGTTAAGTGGATGAATGGGTCATCTACCATAGGATGATGCAAATCGGCAGAGTTGGTTCATGGAGTCATATGGATCAACATAAAACTATGAGACAAGGAAACGAGGACAATGATACATAGAGAAACCATGCCCAAGTACTATGAAACCATGAATAAGCATGGAGCGCCTCAGTGATAGGAGAGTTTTTCATAGAGAGGACTGTGCATCATTGGAGTGTGCAAATCAACTGAGAATTAATACTCAGTATGGAGAAAATAGTCAACTGACCATTCTATTGGTTAATGTAGTAGCAGAGACCAAGTCAAACGTGAGAGCAAAATGGAAGAACCATGCCAAGGAGCACTCATGCAGTGTGGATAAAGCATAGTAGTGGTAACATCAATAGGGGGTTAGTAGAGGAACCAAACCTAGGAGCTTAGATGAGAAAGGGAGTAGGAAGCAACATAGTTTCCAAAGAGCTAAGCGAAAAAGCTCTAAGAGTGTGCATTGTTGTGTAAGATTGAGTGAGAGTCAATTCTTTAGAGAAAGGTTGTTTGGTCAATTCAGAGTGTCCTAAATTGTTGTATTAATTGTCAATCCGAGAGTCGTAAACTGTTGAAGTGTGGCGCACTATATGTGCAAGATAGCCTATTTCTTAATTTTTGTCGTTTTTGAGTTTTTGTTTTATTTTGGGTTTATTCCTATTAATTCCCTAATATGAGATGGAAATTCTAAAAGACAAGCATGATATAAATGTTCAAGGTAATGATGTCTTTTAAAATGATTTTCAAAACTTCAAACTTTCTAAAAACATGCAATGATGAAACTAATTCTTTGAAAAGAGAGTGAAAATGTGCCACTATTCTAATTAAACAATGGTGAACTAGTGACCATGAAACACATTATCCTTGCTGCCATGAAAATATAAGAAAAACTGAACTCAAAGAAATCTAAGAATTGCAAGCAAAGTAAACTAAAATCACATTACATCAACTCATATTCTGACCCCTCACCATTCGACTTACTCTGGCTTTAGGAGGTAATCATAAACAACTTGAGCAATCCGATATCTAATTTGTAGAAAATAAAACTAATATCAAACTACACACTTCATACTTCAATCCCTCGCCATTCGACTCACTCTGGCTTTAGGAGGTAACTGAGAATGTCATGAGCAATTCAATAACTAACTTGCAGAAAAATAAACTAATATCAAAATACACACTTCATACTTCAATCCCTCACCATTCGACTCGCTCTGGCTTTAGGAGGTAACTGAGAATGTCATGAGCAATTCAATAACTAACTTGCAGAAAAATAAACTAATATCAAACTACACACCATACTTCAATCCCTCACCATTCGACTCGCTCTCGCTTTAGGAGGTAATTGAGAATATCATGAGTAATTCAATAACTAACTTGCAGAAAAGTAAATGAGCAAAATTGAAATAAATCACACAATGTTGGAACTAAAAACTAAAGGAAATGAAAAACAGTAGAAGGACAAGAATGATTCCAAGTCATTAGTCATTAGAAAACTATGTGTTGCCCGGGCTGCCTATTATGATATGAAACAAAAGCACTGATCAATTAAAAATGTGAAAAACTATGGACAACTATCAAGTGTTAACACCATAAGAACTGTGATACATATACAAGTGAATGGTTATGGCATAAGAACATAAAGAAATGAAACATGAAACTTTACAATAATAAAAAAGACCTCGGCCTATGCAGTGGCCCTCTGCACACTTCTCAGATAGTCAACAATCAACCACCAATTGAGCTTAAAAACAGAGATTTATCATGTATTAAAAAGCAGTCACAATACAGTGATAAAGTACGGCATAGTGGGTTCCTTTATAGTCAAAATTACATCATCAAAAGCTAACTCCTATGCGTATGAGAACGCATTATTTATAGCAGAGGATAATCTAACTGTTTTCGTACATTCGGTGCTGATACAAGACACGTAAACGACCACGTCCCACGATTTAGCACTATGGCTGGCGTGAGGATTTAATCGTTGGAAGGTGGCCGTTGGATCTGGTTCATGGAGTAGTCCATAGTGTTAACTTGTCCCCCGAGATCTAGGAACAACCACGCAAAGCTTCACATCGTGAAAAATAGAGTTTTATCACCATAGGACTCTTAAGTTGACCACTGTTTTGCCCACCATTAACTATGGCCTTTTCTGCTGAATTCGACTGAGCCAATAGGACTTGGTCCATGTCCACATCTGTTGCAACTTGCCCATGTGGCTTGATTCGCCTAAAGAGACCTGCAATATGGATTTTGACAAAACAGTTGCGGAAACATGGGCTGGCTGTGGAAAGTGACAAGATTCCGCAACTTATAAACAAAAATCTAGTTCAAATAGCAACACAAACACATAGTCAAGAAACCACTTTAAATGCCCTTTTTTAATCTATTATGCAATGATACTAATGATTTAGGAGGTTCAGATGAATGGAAAGAAGCTAGAAAAAGGTGTAGGGAAGATGTAGTTTTGGGACTCAACATACCCCCATTGTTAAGGTGTTGCATGTCCTCATGCAACCAAAATTTGGACTACCTCCCCTTCAAACCATATGTTTTGAAGCTTTTTCCAGTACATCCAGCCCTCTTCCTCTCTTTCTTGGTGCTACTAACATCCTAGGCTTCTTCATCATGCATCTGAATTTAAGATTAACTAGTGCTCTACTTATATCTCTTCCTTTCTTCTTCAATTTTTTGTTCTTTTTGTGCCATAGTCCCAGGTGTAACATAGTGTTGTCATGGATGATCTTGTCCAGTCTGCTCTGTTCTTTGAGTGCTTCATTTTCATTTTTAATATGTCGATTTAAAACCTCTAACTCAAAGATTTCTTGCTTTAATGATTGGACTAGGACTTCTTGTGCTATGTGAGGTTGAGTGGATGAAGTGCTAGGACCCGTGGCTATTCTTTCCAAGGATTCTATGTAATCATATACCTGTTGCTACTTTGGATCTATTTCAGGTGTTGTTTTCCTGGGGCCATCCCCAAAATGTTGTGCAGGAGAATTGACTTCAAATTCTGGCAGAAAAAGACTCATGTCATCACCTTGAGGACTAGTTTCAACACTTGGCTGAGAATGAGGCGGACTACTGCCAGCTGGGGTTTGTTCAAGTGTTCCTTCTCCCAAATCAACAAAATGGGGTCCTTTTGTTTGTGTTTTTCTCCATTTTCCTTTAAGCCTGTTGCTTCTTCTTACATATTGTCGGCTACGGTCTTTTTCCTTCTGTTTTCCTTTCCCTTTTTTTTTGGCCATAGCTGACTGTTTTTGAAGGTGAACCAATCTCTCAGACAATACTTGATGTTCTTCTTCTGAGGAAGGGGTTTGATGCACAACCTCAATGCTTCTTTTCTCTTTTAATTTTGTTGGATTTTTACCTTCAGTCTCTTCCTTCCTCCTTTTAGACAGTCTTTCCTCCCTACTAGTTTTCTCTACTGTTTTAGTAGGATCCTTTTCCTTCTCCTTGTTAGATAGTCTTTCTTTTCTCTCAACTGTGTTAGTAGGAGGGCTTTGAGTTTTGTCATCTATTCTCTTTCTTCTACTTCTCATTAATGAACTGCCTTCAGGGGTTTCTTGGGGTTCTTCAAAGAAATTTCCAATTAAAAATTGCTCCCAAGTATCCTTTTTCTCCTTTAATTGTTTTTCTATTAGGATTTTTATGATTCCATGGTGATATAAATGTGGCTCTACGTCCCCTAGATGATTTTGAACAGTTACAAACATATTTTTCAAACTGTTTAGTAAGAAATATGGCAAATTAAGGATCTAGTTGTCTAGGAAATTCATCAACAGCGTGCATGATACATGTACATTGCTCCAAAATATCCCTCACAGGTGATAAATTTTTGAATAACTAACAATAAGCTAGCCCATTCTTCTTTTAAAACATGAACAAGAATTCCTTTTTTGAAAACGGTGACATCCATACCTGGTTCTCGTAAGATTACTCTCCAAGCTTCATCACCAAGGCCCCGGTTCTTAAACCAGAGTTCACCTCTTTGGGGAAGCTCTGTGGCAGTTGCTATTGATGCTTCAGTTACC
The DNA here is from genome assembly GCA_000404065.3 of Pinus taeda. Lineage (NCBI taxonomy): Eukaryota > Viridiplantae > Streptophyta > Pinopsida > Pinales > Pinaceae > Pinus > Pinus taeda. Next base: position 34,710 of record APFE030409812.1, on the reverse strand, counting down.
GTGAATTTTAGGTCTCCAATTTGCACCTCTAGTCTGTTAAAAGACCTTGCAAAGGCCTTTGTAACCTCCCTATGGTAGCCTTTGAATTTTTGGATAAAACGTAACCACCTGGCCTTCTTAAACATATCTTTCACTTGCAGATATCCTTCAATAAACTTAGGTCCCTCTGGTTCTGCCCTCAATAGCTGTCCCATCCTTCCTTCCTACATTAAAACTCGGTTGAATTAGCAGAGATGGTTAGGGTTTATGAAGGAGACTAGCAACTATAAGCGGACATCAAATAATAGGCAACGGAAGAAGCAGAACAAAGAACAAAATGGGATGAAGGTTTATGTGAGCATGGTGGAAATGAAGCCGTGAGATCAATAGAACAGTAGGGGGAGCAAGTGCATCCAGTAGTTTTAAAATTGGGTGACTGTAGAATGGATGCAAACACTTTTATAAAATGACTGTGGATTTTGTGCAGCTGAAAGAAGCCGTAGTCAAATCAACCACGACTCATAATGACAAATTGAGTGTGCGAATATTTCCAAAATCCGAGAATTTAATCATAGGACCGTTGGAAAATGAATGCATGGCTTATGGAGGAATGGCGTGGAATGAAATGGTTATAGAGGCTATTCGTTTAATCATTGCATATAGTTGAGCTTTTGATTTAATAACTATGCAAAAAAATGTGTTAGAATGCCATTTGAAATAAAGTTTTGTTCATACCTTTGGAATTCTTGTCATTTTTCCTTAGTCTTCAATCAGTTGCTCCTCATTGGTGCTTTGGAATGTCTCATTTCTTCATAATATATCCTCATACCTGCATTTGATTTCATGATTGCTGAACCAACATTTGACTGTAAAAATTTGTTCTTTTTGAAAAACAGAGCAGTGGTTGTAGAAACCCAACTGGCTGCGAAATCAGTGAGCAGCTGCAGAAACTGATTTGAGCTGTGGAAACTGACCCAACAAGCTTATGACTGAATGAGATGTATAGATGACTGACTAGATGGAAAATAGTCATAAATTTTTTTATTAATGGAATAGAATGAATGAAATGGAGTTGAAATGAAGTGATGTCGAATGGAAATGAGATGGAGTGGAATGAGGATGATGTGGAATGGAAATGAGATGGAGTGAAATGAGGATGATGTGGAACGAAATGAAAAATGAGAGAGAATTTTTTTTTTTTTGGAAAATATAGGGTGTTAGGAATCCCTGATTTTCACCTTACATTTTCAGTATAAGGCTACCAATCAATGATTGGTTTTCAGGCTTATACATATTTTTTTTTGACAGAAAAAAACAAAGGCTAGGCTGGTGGAGAAGAAGGATTCTTCTTCACCAACCCTATTGCAGAATTATCTTGAAACATTTTGACAAATTCCTCTTTTGAGAGTGGCTTATGATAGATCTTTAGTCTGTGGCCATTCACAATAAGAGGAGTTTGAGATTCATAAATGGTCTTGATTCTTACCGCTCCATTGCTAAAGACTTTATCAATCTCATATGGCCCAAGCCAATAAGTCTGAAATTTGCCTTTAAAGTCTTTAAACTTAGAATCAAATAGCAATGCCCAATCTCCTTCTTGAAACTTTTTCTCTTTGATGTATTTTTCATGCCACTTAGCTCTCCGATATTGAACTAGATCAGTTCTTAGGATTGCTTCTTGTCTGATCTCATCTAGCTCATTCAACTACTCCATTCTATGCTTTTGGGATTCCGATAGATCCATACCCAACTGAATTGCCATCTTGAAGGTTTTGACTTGGAACTCAATGGGGAGCTGGACTTCTTTCCCATAAACAAGTTCATAGGGGGAATGTCCTGTTGTATTTCTCCATGTAGTTCTGTAGGCCCACAAGGCTTTAGGAAGCCTTTCTGCCCAATCTCTTTTGTGTAGATGAACAATTTTGGTGATGATGCTTTCAATAACTTTGTTTGCAGACTCCACTTGGCCATTTGCTTGCGGATGGTAAGGAGTAGATTTCCTGTGCTTGATTTTGTATTCTTCCATCAGCTTCTCCACCATGTTGGATGTAAATTGACTTCCCTGATCTGTGACAATTTCTCTTGGGACACCAAAGCGAGTAAAAATATCTTCATAAAGAAAACTAACAACTGAATTTTCAATAGCAGAAAGTAATGCTTTGGCTTCTACCCATTTAGTGACATAATCAGTACATACCAATATATACTACTTTTGTTTAGATGGTGGATTAATAGGTCCAATGAAATCTAATGCCCATTTTTCAAAGGGTTCGATGAGTACCTATGGCTGTAATGGCATTTCATTTGAAAGAGTCGGTTTCCCTACCCTCTGGCAGTTGTCACACCTTTTGACATATTCTTTTGTATCTTTGAAGAGGGAAAGCCAATGATATCCTAAAGAAAGGGTTTTATAGGCTGTCCTTTTGTTAGCAAAGTGTCTGCCACATGGTTCATCATGACATGCCTTGAGGATTTCAGGTATTTCATCTTCCCTAACACATCTTTTGATCACAAAATCTAGCCTTGTTTTAAACAATTCATTAGAAATCCATGAATATTTTGAACTCTCCTGAATAATGTTTCTTCTTTCACTAGGAAATAGATGTGGAGGTAGTTTCCCTGTAACCAAATAGTTAGAAATATCTGCATACCAAGGAGTCTTAGTAGTTACTGCAAAAAAATATTCATCAAGAAACTTATCCTCTACAGGAGAATCTTATTTAGTATTTTGAATCCTAGACAAGAAATCAGCTATTGTATTTTGTTTTCCTGGTCTATCCAACACAGTAATATTGAATTCTTGTCATAGTAAGAGCCACCTTGTAACTCTGCCATTAGTAACAGTTTGTTCATTAGATATCTAATAGCAGAATAATCAGTATGGATAAAAGTTTCATAGCCTGTTATATAATGTCTAAACTTATTGATTGCATGAACAACAGCTAAGAAATCTTTTTCAGCCACAATATAATTCAACTCAGTGGGAGTCAAATTTTTACTGGTATAATAAATGGCATAAGGAACTAAATCCTTTTGACCCAACACGACTCCTAGAGTTGTATCTGAGGCATCTGTAGAAATATGGAAAGGGAGTTTCCAATTTGGTCCTCTCAAGATAGGTGCTTCAGATATTCTTGTTTTCAAAGTTTCAAAGGCTTTTTGACAATTAGGATCCCATTTGAATTCATGGTCTTTTGTAAGCAGTTTGAAGAGTGGAGATGTTATTTTAGTGAAGTTTTCTATAAATCTTCTATAGTATCCAGTAAATCCTAGAAAACTTCTAACATCTCTTTGACAATTTGGAACAAGCAACTTGGAGATGACTTCAACTTTTGATCTATCAACTTTAATCCCATCTCCTGAAATGTGATGTCCCAAAACAATACCTTCAGTAAACATCATAAAACATTTTTCATGACTTAATGAAAGATTTGTCTCTTTACATCTTATAAGTACTTTTTCCAAATTCTCTAATGCTTCTTCAAATGAATCACCATAAACTGTAAAATCATCCAGATAAACCTCTACAAAATCATGGATTAAATAAGAAAAAATTTCTAGTACTGCTCTTTGGAATGTTGTGTGTGCATTACATAATCCAAAAGGAAGCACTCGGTAAGCAAAAGTTCCCCATGGACAAGTAAATGTGGTCTTATCTTGATCTTCAGGTGCTACCTGAATTTGATTGTAGCCACTAAAACCATCCAAGAATGAAAAGTACTTTTTGCCTGCTAGTGTATCTAATACCTGATCAATAAAAGGCAAAGGAAAGTGATCCTTCAAGGTTGCTTTATTCAATTCCCTGTAATCAATGCATACGCTCCATTTACCATTCTTTTTAGGTACTATAACCAAAGGAGAAACCCATCGACTATCTGAAATTGGATAAATGAAATTTACATTGAGTAGTTTTTGGAGCTCTTCTTTCACTATCTCCCTAAGGTTTAGATTCATCCTTCTTTGAGGTTGTCCGATTGGTCTACTATTTTCCTCGATGTAGATGTGATGAATACAAGTCTTAGGTCAATACCTTTCATATCAGTATATTCCCATGCAAATGCAGTAGAATGTTTTTGTAAGATTTTGGTTAGTTCTCCTTCTTGTGATTTTTCCAAGTTTTTGTTGATATTCAATGTTTTACCTAGAAAACTTTCAATGGTGGAACTACCAAACTCTTCCATAGAGTAAATATACATTTGTCTAGATGATAGATACTCAATGTCAAAATCCAACTGAAATTGTGTGTGGTCAAATTCTGAATATATTTCAAAATTTTCTAATGTGTTTAGAATTTGACTATCTTCACTGATTTCAAAAATGGTAAAGACAGGTTGTATAGTGTCCTCATCATCGACCCATTCATTATCTCCTACTTATGTAATTTCTTTTGTTGGAGGATACAAATTGAATTTCTTTATCGAATTACCATCAGAAATGTACATATCCCCAGATCTACAACTAATGAAAGCATCAGCTGTGGCTAGCCAAGGTCTTCCTAAAATGAGTGGGTGCCCTCCTAGATTACTCTTGGGAGTCAAAATCATGAAATCTATTGGATATTCCCAAGAATCTAAGGAGACTGAAATATCTTCTAATACACCATCTAGTTTGATTATAGATCGATCTGCAAGTTGTAGTAAGGTAGGTGTAAAAAGAAGATTGGGAAGTTTTAGTTGTTCCATAGTCTATCTACTCATAATGTTGATAGTAGCCCCTAATTCAATCAAAGTATTTAGAATTTCTACCTCATTGATATGTGTCTTGACAATTGGGCTATCGGGATCTACATACTTCTGCATGGTAATTTTTCCCATCATGATATCTGCAATTTTTCCTACCAGGTGGATTCTTCTTGTATCTCTTTGGTTTCCTTCCTGGTTTTTTGAGACTCAACTCCTTTATTGTTTTTGCTAGAATAGGAATCTCTCTAATGGCTTGTAGCAAGGGAATCTTGATATAGACATTATTTAATTCATCTAGGAAATCATAGTCAGGCAACAAAATTTGTTTTTCCACTCCTTTGTCTATTTGTAATCTTTCAGGAAAAAGAGTTGTGGATGAAGATGCAGGTTGCTCAACTATAGGAGTTGTGTGGGTTGACTCTTTTTCTTTTTCTTTTTGAGTGTTTGGGTTGTGAAGAGATGCTTTAGAACATTTATTGGCTTCAAGGGAATCTTCCTCAAAAATACTTTGCTTTTGAGCATCTATAGAAGGTTTTTCTAAAACTCTATCAGATCTGAGTTGTACATCATTGAGAGGAACAATCATATAGGTAGGAAATTATTGTCCTTATACCATGTAAGAATTTTGAGGATTTTTATTATTGGGATTTGGCAATGGCTGGGAAGGTAGTTGATTTGCTTTTTGTTGGAATGGAAGCAAGAGTTGAGAATTTTGTTGTTGTTGTGGAAATGGTAATGAAAGTTGTGAGTTTTGATTTGGAAGTTGTGGAGCTTGTTGATTTGGAAAAGATGGAGGATATTGATAAAATTGAGCAAATCTCCCATAAGGATTTTGCATACCTTATACCCATGATTGATATGGATTTTGAGATTTGGGTCAAGGTTGTTGCCAAGGATTCCAATTTGGCGGGGATTGAAAGTTCATAGGATTGTTGAACCCTTGATTTTGTTGCCCCTGCCATGGTCTCCTTGTAACAAAACAGAGAGACTCCGCTGAATTTGGATCTTCTTGAAGGACAACATTGAGCCCAGGAATTGAAGGACAATCCTTGGTCTCATGGCTTTCTGAGAAAATCATACATGTTTCTACAACTTTTGCATCCAAGGGACATTCCCTTAGAGCATGTTTCTTCCTACATTTTGGACAAAAGATGGCCAAAGCTTCAGCTTTTGCTTTCTGCTTGTTTTGTATTTTAAGGGTGTCTAGTTTCTCACTAAGGCTCCCTAAAATATCAGTTTTGAACTCATCAAGCATATTGCCAATCTCTGCCCTACTTACTGAACTGGTTGTAGATTTGTTTGCTCTAATCAAAGAAGGATCTCTAGGCCCTTTTGCAGTTTTAGATTTTCCCCTTGAGAGATGGACACATAGTTTTGCTATGTCATGAAGTGGAAGATGAGAGATATCTCCCTTTCCCATCATGTTTAAAATGTCTATCCATTCATCTCTAATGGCTTTCAATAGAAGGGCTTTCAAGGTTTCCTCATCTAGATTACTCATTTTTTCTCTCTTTAAGTTCTATTGAAATATTTCAAGTAGGTCCTCCAAGTTTTCATCTTCTTTTTTCATCATCTTGAATACCTCATCCTTATGATTGGTGGGCATGCAATAGTCTAGGTATCTATCCAAGAATGTTTGTTTCATATCATTCCAACTATTAATAGACAGAGTGGCTAATCCCATGAACCATTTCAAAGCACCTCCTTTTAATGTTGAAGGAAACAGTTTGAGTTTTTGAGAGTCTTCCATATAATCATAGGTTCGACACAAGACTTCAAACTCAAATAGAAATGTTTCGGGATCCTCACTTCTCAACCCATGAAAGTTTGGGAGGATAGATGGTGAAATTTTTTTCACTTTTGTATGAGTTTCATCATCGGCTATAGGGAATCCAAATGAGTTATCCCCATCCCTATTTCCTCCATTGTTACCTCTTCCTCATCCATTTCCTCCTCCATTGTTTCCTCCTCCTCTACCTCTACCTCTACCTCCAAATCCATCTACTATTTCCTCTGTCATGATAATTTCTTCAGAATCCTTAGAATCCTCTGGTTCTTCTATTAAGGGAGGATGAGAGGGAATTTCTTCCTTTTCTTCTTCAGGTGATTCTACTTCTTGAATTACAATATGCTCTCCTGTAGAAGTAATGAAAGGGTCTTCCTCTAAATGAGATTTGGTAGATGGTGTAGGAGAATCCTCTAATTCAATTGCTCCTTGAATTCTAGGAATTTTAAGGCTAGGGGTAGATGGTGGTGGATCTTGTCTATGCCTTGAAGAAGATGGAGTTGTGAAAATCGAACTCTTGGCTCTAGCTATAAACCTTCCCCTAGAATCTCTTGCTCTATGCATGTCATTTTTTTATTTTTAAGTTGGGCTAATAATTCTCTTTCTGATCTTCCAGGTCACACTGGGTGCAATAAAAGAGCATACTTAAGAAATTATTGAACCAATAACTCTCTTTTCTGATCCTCCAGATCACACTGAGTGCAAGAGGAGAGCATACTTCAAGAAGTTATCAATTTTTCTCTTCTTTTTATTGTTTTTTTTTTAGGAAATTGGCTACCTAGTTACACTTCCCCAGCAACGGCGCCAAAATGTTTGGTCAATTTAGAGTGTCCTAAATTGTTGTATTAATTGTCAATCTGGGAGTAGTAAACTATTGAAGTGCGGCGCACTATATGTGCAAGATAACCTCTTTCTTACTTTTTTGTCGTTTTTGAGTTTTTGTTTTGTTTTGGGTTTATTTCTGTTAATTCCCTAATGTGAGATGAAAATTCTAAAAGATAAGTATGATATAAATGTTCGAGGCAATGATGTCCTTTAAAATGATTGTCAAAATTTCAAACTTTAAAAAAAAAAAATTAAACATGCAATGATGAAACGAATTCCTAAAAGAGAGTGAAAATGTGCCACTATTTGAATTCAACAATAGTGAGCTAGTGACCATGAAACCTAGTATCCTTGCTACTGAAAAAATATAAGAAAAACTGAACTCAAAGAAATCCAAAAATTGCAAGCAAAGTAAACTAAAATCACATTACATCAACTCATATTCTGACCACTCACCATTCAACTCGCTCTGGCTTTAGGAGGTAATCGTAAACAACTTGAGCACTCTGATATCTAATTCGCAGAAAATAAAACTAATATCAAACTACACACTCATACTTCAATCCCTCACCATTCGACTCGCTCTGGCTTTAGGAGGTAACTTAGAATGACATGAGCAATTTAATAACTAACTTGCAGAAAAATAAACTAATATCAAACTATGCATTCATACTTCAATCCCTCACCATTCGACTCGCTCTGGCTTTAGGAGGTAACTGAAAATGACATGAGTAATTTAATATCTATCTTGCAGAAGAGTAAATGAGCAAAACTGAAATAAATAACACAGTGCTGGAACTAAAAACTAAAGGAAATGAATCAGCAGAAGGACAAGAACAATTCCATGTCATTAGTCATTAGAAAACTATGTGAAAATGCCCGTGATACCCATTGTAATCTAAAACAAAGGCACTGATCAGTTAACAGCATTATAAAACGTGAAAGCTATGGACAGCTATCAAACGTTAATACCATAAGAAATGAAATATATATACAAGTGAATGATTATGGAAAAGGAACATAAAGAAATAAAGCATGAAACTATACAGTAATAAACAAGACCTCGGCCTCTGCAGGGGCCCTCTACACAATCCTCGGACAATCAACGATCAACCACGAATTGAGCTTATAAACAGAGTCTTCTCATGTATTAAAATGCAATCATAACACAGAGATAAAGTCACGGCATAATGGGCTCGTTAACAGTCAAAATTACATTACCAAAGCTAACTAATATGCATATGAGAACGCATTATTTATAATAGAGGATGACATAACTGCTTTCCTACAATCTGTGATGATAAAAGACATGTAAACAACCACATCCCGAAATCTAACATTATTGCTATCGTGAAGCTTAAATCTTTGGAGGGTGGCTGTTGGATTCGGTTCATGGAGGAGTCCATAGGTGTTGATTTGTCCCCTGAAATTAAGGAACAACCACGCAAAGCTTCACGTGGTGAAAAATAGAGTTTTATCACCGTATGACTCTAAGGTTGACCATCGCTTTGCCCTCCATTGACTATGGCCTCTTTCGATGAATTCGGCTAAGCCAATAGGACTCGGTCCATGTCCACGTCATTTGCAACTTGCCCATGTGGCTCGATTCGCCTGAAGGCACCTGCAATATAGAATTTGACAAAACAGCTAAGAAAAGTTGGGCTGGCTGCGGAAAGTGACAAGGTTTCGTAGCTTATAAACAAAAATCTAGTTCAAGTAGCAACACAAACACATAGTCAAGAAACCACTTTAAATGCCCTTTTTTTAACTAATATGCAATGATATTGATGACTCAGGAGGTTCATATGAATGGAAAGAAGCTAGTAAAAGGTGTAGGAAAGATGCAAGTTTGGGACTCAACACATGGCAAACTCTCAAGATAGCCTATCAAGGCATGGAGAAAGTAAAGACAGCAAAACTACAGTTGTTGAGGAGAGATTTTGAGAATCTATGCATGAAGGAGTCAGATAATATTGACTCATTATTCACACATGTGATTGATCTGGTCACACAAGTAAGGTCTCATTGGAGAAATTCTTGAAGAAAGGAGGACTATGGAGAAACTATTGAGGATCCTACCCTCAAGGTTTGATGTGATTGTCACCACCATAGAAGAGGCAAAGGATCTCACAAACTTCTCGGTTGATGAACTACATGCATCAATGATAACACATGAGCAGAGATTGAGTATAAATGAAAACTCATCTCTAGAGCATGCCTTTAAGACCCAGATGTTCTTTGGAAGAGGAAGAGGTCAAGGCAGAGGAAACAAGAGAAGAAGAGGTAGAAGCCAAAACAGAGGTGGAAGAAACAGTCCAGCAGATGCTCAAGGAAGAGGTAGCAATCCAAATCAGAACCAAGGCCAAGGCAGCAGCCAACAAAGTGGAAAACATCATGCTCAAGGACAAAGGTATGATAAATCCAATGTCCAATGTCACTATTGTAAAAAATATGGGCATTATGAAAATGAATGTAGGAAGAAGCAGCATGATATGAATAATAGAACTAGTGCAAATTTCACTGGAGAAAATATCAGCCAAGATAAAAAAAATTAACCTGTAATATGGCTGAAGCAAAGAGTGAAGATGTATGGTTTCTAGACTCCGGTTGTAGTAACCATATGACAGGAAACATAGCCCTGTTTGCTATGTTAGATCAAAGTGTGAAGTCACAAGTCACACTAGGGACTGATAGTAAAGTTTATGTTATGGGAAAAGGAGAAGTAAAAGTCTTAACAAGGAAAGGTGAAAAGAAAACCATAGCAGATGTTTATTATGTTCCTGGAATGAAATGTAACCTCTTAAGTATTGGACAGCTTTTTCAAAAGGGGTACAATGTTTTCGTTGAGAATGATGTATGCACCATCATGGATAAAGCACCCAGCAAACGATGTATTGCTGAAGCGAAGATGACAAGGAACGGGATGTTCCCTCTCAAAATGAAAGCATATTTAAAAAATGGAGAAGAAATAGCAGCAGTGACCCAAGAGGCTTTCCAAAGTGAACCAAAAGATGAAAATTGGTTGTGACACTTGAGATTTGGACATCTCAACTTTGGAGGTCTTAACTTGTTGAATAGAAAATGAATGGTAAGAGGATTACAATTGATAGAGAAACCAAAGAGCCTTTGTGAAGTTTGTATCTTGGGGAAATGACACAGAGAAAGTTTTCCATCTGGGAAAAGCATAAGGGCAAAAGCACCCTTAGAGATTGTCCACTCAGATTTATGTGGACCAATGCAAACTCCATCACTTGCAGGAAACCACTATATACTAACATTCAGTGATGATTTTACTAGAAAAACTTGGGTTTACAAAAGTGAAGTGTTTGAAAGATTTTGCAATTTCAAAGCACTTGTAGAAAACCAAAGTGGGCCGCATATTAAAGTTCTAAGAACTGATAGAGGAGGCAAGTATATCTCCAAAGAATTTCTACGTTTTTGTAGAGAAAATGGAATTCATAAACAGTTTACCACTAGGTACACTCCGCAGAAAAATGGAATTGTCGAAAGGAAGAATAGGACAATCATGGATATGGCGAGGAGTATGCTAAAGGTAAAGCATTTGCCAAATGATTATTGGGCTGAAGCTGTACACTGTGCAGTGTACATTTTGAATAGATGCCCTACAAAAGCAGTCATGAACAGAGTGCTGGAAGAAGCATGGAGTGGGAGAAAGCAAGGAGTCACCCACATGAAAGTTTTTGGATGTGTGGCTTATGCACGCATTCCAGATCAACTAAGGAAGAAGTTGGACAGCAAAGGGGAGAAATGTATTTTCATTGGATACAGTGAGGAATCCAAAGCTTATAGTTTGTATAACCCATCCACCAAGAAGCTTATTGTGAGTAGAGATGTTCAGTTGATTGAGGAGGAAGCTTAGGATGGAAGCATAGAGAAAATAGTGAATGTTAAAAACTCTTTGTCACATGGTGAAGATGATGAGGAGATGGCTGAAATACATCCCCAAACAACAGCACCAACACAAGAGCAGCAAGAGATGCCCTTGAGGAAAAATGAAAGTGCTTCTCCAAGCACACCACAAGGAGGAAATTCAAGTGCTTCTTCAAGCACTTGTACACCAAATGAAAGAGGTAAGAAGTTCAGAAATTTAAGTGACATTTATGAACAAGAGGAAACAAATGAAGGTATGAATTCTTTGTTTGCTTTATATTGTCATGTTGATGACCCTATTCATTTCGAAGAAGCAATTAAGGATAGAAAATGGATAGAAGCTATGGATGAGGAGATCAATGCCATAGAAAGAAACAATACATGGGATTTAGTTGAACTATCAAAAGGAAAAGAAGTCATTGGAGTTAAAAGGGTCTACAAGACCAAGAGTAATGATGAAGGCAAAATATAAAGACACAAGGCATGACTTGTTGTCTAAGGATATAAGAAGCAGTATGGGAGAGACTATGAGAAAACTTTCGCACCGGTTGCTAGCAGTGAGAGCAGTGTTGTCCATAGCAGCACAAAACAAGTGGAAAGTTTACCAAATGGACGTGAAGTCAGCATTCCTAAATGGAGTGTTAATGGAAGAGGTTTACATTGAACAACCTCTAGGCTATGAAAAGAAAGGCCAAGAGCACAAAGTGCGCAGATTGAAGAAAGCTCTTTATGGGCTGAAGCAAGCACCAAGAGCATGGTACAGTAGGATAGATTCCTATCTACTAGAAAATGGATTTGAAAAGTGAGAGGGAAAACCCACCCTCTACATCAAAGAAAAGGATGGTAAAATTTTAATTGTTGTGTTGTATGTTGATGATGTTATTTTCACAGGTAATGATGATTATCTCATTGAAAATTTCAAAATAGTCATGAAAGAAGAATTTAAAATGACTGACATGGGTTTGCTGAGATACTTCTTAGGAATAGAAGTAGATCAAAATGAAAATGGAATTTTTATTACACAAGCAAAATATGTAAATGAAGTATTGGAAATATTTAATATGCAGGACAACAAGCCAGCAATCACTCCCACAGTGATGGGATTAAAAATCAGTAAAGAGGACAGCAGCAAGGATTTTGATCCTAGTTTGTACAAGAGCATAGTTGGAAGCCTTATGTATTTGACTGCAAGTAGGTCGGATATAATGTTTGTTGTTAGTTTAATTTCCATATTCATGGAGAAGCCAAAAGAAGCACATTGGTAGGCAGCAAAAATAATCCTGAGGTATGTTAAAGGTACTAAAAGGTTTGGCATTTTATATACTATCTCAGAATGTTCAAATTTAATTGGATACACTGATAGTGATTGGGCTAGAAGTGTAGATGATTAGAAAACCACATCCGGTTATGTCTTTCACACGGGTTCAGGAGCCATTTCATGGGCTTCTAAAAAGCAGCCTATTGTAGCATTGTCTAAAGCAGAGGCAAAATATGTGGCAGCTACAGCAGCAGCATGTCAAGCAGTTTGGATGAGAAGAATGTTGAGGAGCTTAGGCCAAGAGCAAGAAAAAGGAACAGTGATTTTTTGTGACAATAGCTCAGCTATTGCATTATCCAAGAATTCTGTGTTTCATAAGAGAACGAAACACATTCACACAATGTTTCATTACATCAGGCAATTGGTAAGCAATGGAGAAAGTGTTTTAAAACATTGCAGGACTCAAGAGCAGGTTGCAGACATTCTGACCAAGCCATTGGAACAGAAAAGTTTTGAATTTTTGAGGAAATGTCTGGGTATGACTAAATGCCCAGCAGTTGAAATTAAAGGGGAGTGTTGAAATATTAATTTCAAACTGTCGTGCGTACCGTTCTGTTGATGCCTCGAAAATCGCTGCAACAACATTGGGGAAACCACCCGGTCCGGACCTTAGTGCAGCTCCTTTTCCGTTTGGGG